>RXPK01000430.1:0-281148 GCA_004143645.1 Protaetia brevitarsis | reverse complement strand
GTTTGATGTGTAATCTTTTAGCCCCACATAATTAACGTCTGTACGTACCAAGTTTTATTGTAACGTGTCCTACCAAGGTGTGCCTCACAGGCACACATCTATTTGTACACATTTTGATGTAAATAATAGCAAAATATGCATTATTTATTTCATGTAGTAGGTATACAGTAAGATTAAAACATATAGAAAGAATATTGTGTGTCAGAAGATATAATTTAAAAATAGTACAAGATAGTAAAATATTTGAAAGTTATTTATGTAGTTTGCAATTTGTGCACGTGAGTATTTTCTCTGAATGTTCACCACAAACCGTTTGCTTACACTTATCACATAACTGTGTTGACATTCTGCTTTTCTTTGATGGGCAAATATAGCACCGTTTTCGTTTTCTTACTTCTCGAGTCGAAGACTCCCTGTGGTGGTACTTGATTCAACGCAGTTTGTATCAATGAAGTATGACTTTTATTGCAAGCCACTCAAACTACGACATCTAATTTGCCCCAGTACTAATTCTGTTGTAAGTTCTCGTAAGAAAATTTCGCGAAGTCTTCGTTTTTTGGAAATATGCCAGTCAGGATGGATATTTCTCCAAATGACAAATGAAGCTACTCCACACATATCAATTATATTGAAAAAAATAGACCAAGGCCACCTATTAGTTTTGCGTTTCACTGAATATGTATGACCATCTGATCAAGTGTATCCACCCCTCCTTTCGTGGAATTGTAGTACTTATTGATTTCAGATTTATTTTTTTTTCCTCATCAATGGTGAGTCGTTGTGTAGATAATAATATGACACAGCGATTTTTCTTAGGTACATAAGATACCAAAGTCATTGTCTTCTGAAAACCAAACAAGTTGCTTTCAATATTCCGTCGCCTGTGAGGTAAAAATTTGGTGTATGCAGCGCTTATTTTTTTCTGAGCGTTCCTACACAAGTTAGGCCTTTGGTAAGCAAACTGGATGCAAGCTCGTAGCTGGTGAAGAAGTTGTCGAACGTAATATTTTTTTTAGTTCTCAGAAAGGTTCACAAAGTCTTCAACCACCTTTTGCGCTAAGTTTTCTGCTCTGTTGAGACCTTCTTTTCCTAAGTACGTTATACCACGTAACGGATAACTAGTTCCACTATCGCATATCCACCACAATTTTCATACCGTACTTATCTGGCTTGCTTGGCAGATACTGTCGGAAAGATACACGACTCTAAAAGGCACCAGTTGTTCATCGATGGTTAGATTACTGCCAGGAAGATAATATTTCAGCAAGTTTGTATTAACACGGTCCCACAGGTCTCTAATTGGTGCCAACTTGTCCTTTTGCCTTCGGAGAGTTCTGGTCGCTTTATCGTCAAAACGAATAAATCTTAGTAATTGAGTAATCTATTTCGTGACATACACGCTCGATAAACAGGATTTCCATATAAAGGATTCCATAGCTCATTATAGTCCACCATTCCTTGTTTATTTCTTCCAGCAGTAATCAAAAGGCCAAGAAAGCACGGATTTCAACGTCGTCAACTGGTTTCCACAAATCGCCAAGAATACGAACAGCCTCCTTATTAGTGAAAGTAACCACAATACCAATAACCGTATCATCAAAAAACAAATTGAATGCGTCACAAGGAGTATCAACATGCACTCCAGTGGAAGTTTCACTTTGTTCAAAGCTGTTGTAATTATGTTGGTGTGCACGTGTTTTTCCCTTGGCAATCGGCGTGGCATTCCACTCGGTACCATCTTTTCCAATAAAAGTTTGCGAATGGCCGGGCGTTCATCATTAGCATCACTATCGTCACTTCCTTCTTGTTCATCGCTTTCTTCATCGCCAGTTTCTTGATAATCCGCTTCACTAGAAGAGGTTTCGTCATTTGGCTCTTCTTCATCTTCACCATCATTTACATTCCTTCCAAATCCTCATCACTTTCGTACAATCATCGAGCAAATCCTTTCAGTTAGTGGCCGGCGTCGGTCAGTCAACCAATCGGTCATACTTTCTGCGTAAATTTCAAAACCAAATAAGCATAAAACAACAAATCTATTTTTACTGGGGTCAATCAAAACTTTATTTTGCTTACCTGGTCTATACTATACTTTCCACTAGGTAAAAGAAATAAAATTAACCAATAGACACCTAAAACGGCCAATGCGTTCGTTAGGAAAGTCACAAATACACTGATAGCAATACAGTTTGTAAACTGACTGTTTTAGCAAAACGCATTTAGGGAATTCCCCTTCATATGCAACTGGAAGTTCTTACATACAAGGGGAAAGTCCGAATATTAAAGGCATATCTTATTACGGGGGATTTACCCACATACCTAGTTTAAATAACGTAGCAATGCATTTTATAGTATAAATAACGTATGTGCCTCAAAGACACACTTGGTAGGACGTGTCGGTAAATTATGTTTAATTTTTTTAGTAAAATAGGAAAAATATTTTTAAAAAATTTATATGTCATTCTGTGTTAAATAGTTTATTTTGAGAATACAAAAATCCTCCAGTCTGTGGGCAGTTAACTTACAAAGTTCCAGCAATTTCAAAATCAATTGTGCCTCAAAAGCACACCTTGGTAGGTTTAGGGTTAAGTCTATTCCGTAAGTAGAATGGTGCAAGCAGCAAGTGGTGAATGGAATCGAATGCTAGGAAAGAAAAATCTGTGTGCACGACATCCATTTGTCCACCACCCCCCAGCTCCTGAGTAATTTCTTGAGTAATTACTGCAAAGTTTGTCACTCTTGAGTACCTAATCATAAATACATGGATTATAATAATAATAATAACAATAGAATTTATTAAAAACTATAATACAAATACATTGTTAAAAGGAACACATTATCAGTGGGTGTTCTTTTTATAGCCTCAGCCTTTGGGTTGTTCTTCGCCCGTCCACAAGTTAATCAATTCCAAGTTGATGGTACTAGCTATTCTCGACACACAAAGAAAAAAATAAATTTTGTATGAAATTGGTTAGATACTGATCTGATAATTTTGATATTGATTCTATCAGATTAATATAATGAGTACATGCAACAATACCACAATGCAACTTCCGGCATTCCTCAGGATATCATTTTGGTCCTTTCAAGTTTGCATTATTAAAAAATAAAGTTCACTACCATTAATTAATTATAATCCCTGAGAATATTGATTTTGCCCAATTCTGCGTTAGTAAAAGTCTCTCTCCATATTTAAAAAATTTAAATAACAAACGAGCACGTGTCTGAGCTCTTTCACGCCGATGCGTTGACTTAGATTTACCGTCGAATTTTCTCCGCAATAAATTTAAATATAGAGAGAATTTTTCACCGTATTCAATGTATGACAGGGCCAAGAGAGGTGGCAATCGTGGAATGAGGTTAAACTGGACACCAATGATGGATTACCCTGTCATCCAGCTACGTAATGCCTAGCAAATTGCGGCCTGTGTATCCACCGTACGGAATCCGAACTGTAGGATGCTGGGCAATGTTTTTGATAGAATTTATTCAGTTATCAATCTTCCCCCTGCCTTGGCCTACCTCGACCGGATACGGGTGAAATATTACGGGGATTATCGACTTGTCTTCATTCTTCTCGATAAAGCTCTCCGTCTTTTAGATGTGTATATATATATTTTTTTTTGTATTCCCTCCTCTTATGGCGTTATGAATAAAACGGATTAATTAAGTTGAATAGTCATGGAGGGTGAAGGAAACTGTATTAAACGTCTTTCTAATGTTCAATTTCCATATGGATGTTTCCTAGTATAACTTTGTACACTGAGAAAAGAGAGTGCATTAAATGAAAAGTTTTATAACTTTTAGTTTTTATCATCAACGATAAGAATACTTTTTTCTCAGAAAAGTGTTTATTTTAAATGAAAGTAGCGTGCTGTTTTGTCGGAACTATTTTCTTCTTAAGTATATGCTTTTCGGCGAAAAGTAACCGTAATTAATTGGAATGCATTTTAGTTTTGATTAATATTTTATAATGTCTGTGTAACTTCTGTTTAAGTAAGACAATACGCATTACATATTATATTGTCATTACTATATGTACATATTTAACAACATATTTTAGTTTCGTTTAAGTACGTCATATCATATTATTGAATTACAAACAGTATTTTAAATAAAAAAGCCAGACGTTTTGGTTTATTTGCGCGGACACGCATGTATACATTGATTTAAAACTTTTGCCTTTTAACGGAAATGCAAGCACCTGTATTCAAGCTGAGTGCTTTTTTACGCGGAAGTATTTTAGTTTTATTCATGTTCCCGTGTGCATAAGTCTCAGATATACAAACAATAATGAACAAAAGTGAATATTTTGCGCGTGGGGTTAAAGAAATTTCAGAAATAATTGAAATCTTTTCAGTTAATGCTGATTTAGTTATAAACCAAGGAACTTTATAGCAGTGCTTGAAGGTTTTAAAACTGTTATACACGGGAAAAACGATCTTGTTGTTTTCAACCATTTTTTATGCATTTGCTTACAGTTACTAAATTATTACTTGATTTAGGAATATTAAAAATATTCATGCATTCAATCAAACAAATAATTTGGCTAGTAGATTTATTTGAAGCTAGCGCAGTATTTATTAATTTAACTAAATATGTACATGGAACTAAAAATAAGGATTTGGATAAAAACGCGACCCCAGTGACCAACTATATTTATTTCATATTTTATAAATATTTAAAAAATATTAAATCTTTCTTGAATATTAGTTATATTAATATAATATGCATAAAATATATTATAGAAAATATATTAGGAAAACATTTAAAAAATATATATGTTATGTAGCATTAATAATATTTTATTGCAAATGTTTTCTAAATATATTTTTCATAACTCTGCAAGAATATTTTGCTTTGTATTTCTGTATATATTTATTTCATATAAAAAAAAGATTGAATTTTTGCTTTTGTACATTTGGTGCGTAGGACGAATAATATAAAATGGTTAAAATATGCATACATATTAAGTAGGTATGTATCTATTTAAAATGATAGTTTAAAGATTAAATTAGATAATATATATCTAATATGATTTAATTAGTATCTAAGTTGAGCGCTGTAACTTTCCTATTAATATATCTGCGTTTTGTATTGTATTATTTGTAATATTTGTAAGTTGCGAACGTCAACACAACACCTCTATTCATTACGGTGCCGGTGTTATATGATTTAGTATTGTTTATGCGTCTATGGATTAGCTGCATAGAATGCATACGCGCACGTGCGTACTTTTCATTCGTTTGTCCGTTACATGTTATATATAGTTTATAATAGTATACGATTAGGGCAGATTAGGGTTAACTGTGTAATTAATTGTTGCGGGGTGTGTTTTAGTTTTTGTGGTGACTACGAGGTAAGCAAAACTTTGAACATGTCATGGCATTTATAAGATAATTGGAATGCTCAATATCGCTATGTACAGAAATCGTTTAATAATATAATTGTAGGAATTTTATGCATCATATATGTACTGCATCTACCAGATAAATTGCTAGTTGATTTGCTTAAGAGATTCATCTCGGTAGATAAGCGTCATAACCTCAAATAGAGGTTAGAATACGTTGTGTTGTTCTATTGTTTGTACGCAGAATGTTTTCAAATATTATGAAATAAAGTAAAAATAAGTGCCGTAAGTATTAGAATGTAGCTACTCCAATTATTGTAAACGCTCCAAATGTATTAGTAGGTATTGATAATGTTGTACGACGTTTTATTCATGGTATGATCTAATACAATTGGCATTGTTTTAGAGGCCACAAGGAAACGCCATGAGAGGGCTACTACCGAAGATATGAAAAAAGCCATAGGGTTGCACCTTAATAATAACTTAAAAATGAGTATTTTTTATTTTTATTGACTTATTCAAACAAAATGATAATAAATACATTTGTTTTTTATTTAGAACACTTCAATTAAAAAATAGTGATTAATTTGATAAACCTTCAGTATGCCTTAAAAGATGTCAAAATTATTGATTATTAACTTGTATGGTGAGTGTGAAAAAACAAGTTCTTACCTTTTAGACAACTCTATGTATGTTTCAACTTTTCGTTATCGACGTTATACATTCTAAATAACCAAGAACAATTTTAGTTCATTTTGACAAATTAAATAGATTGCATAAAAAAATCTCAATTTTCATATAAATATTTTACAAATATTTTAGAAAAAATATACATTAATTTTAAAATATGGAATAAATATTTTAATTGAATATTTTATCTATATTTAGAAAAAAATATGAAAACTATATTCAAAAACCTCTCACGAAAAATATTTATAAAATATATTTTTAAAAATATCTATGTAATATTTCTGGCTGTTAGGGGGGTATTGGAACAAATTTTCGCAATTTTTTGCAATAAAACGCGATTATTTCGTTTCCCTTTAAAGTTAACGGATTTTCGATGCGATATTCGTTTTCTACGGGCCGAAATACTCCCTATAGGGTGCAATTGAACTGAATCTGGCGTTATAAAAAAACTTGAAATAATCCAAGGGGGGGGGAGGGGTGATTGGAACAAATTTTCGCCATTTTTTGCAATAAAACGCGATTATTTCCGTTTCCTTTAAAGTTATCGGATTTTCGATGCTCAAAGGTATACTAAGTAGGGCTCAAAGGGTAGTGATGCGCAAAATACGGATCTGCTTCCAGTTAGATTCGATTAGCCTCTCCTACTCAATCCCGACCTCACACCTCCAAGCGGTGAGCCCCGGGCAACCTGAGCAACCGTCCTCGAGATCGGGTAACCAACCCCGGTGGAAGGGGCGGTCAGGGCTAACGTGAGCGGGAGAAGCTGACTCTGGGTGACCCAGTCAGCCCAAACCCCAATCCCATGGTGTAACACCATCGTGCCAAGGGGATGCATGGCACAGGGGTAATAGTGTGTCGCAAGCGATGCCCCGGATACCAGGCGACCTCCGGGGGATTATAGCCTTGGCGCGGTATGGGCGCACTGCCGCGCTCGACCTTTGTTTCGGCCCTACTCGTGGGAATTGGATGATGGATGAAAAAAGAAAAAACAGAATTGATAGTGTGGAGAGTGGTAGAGAGGAGGATAATGATAGAGAGACGGACACGGCAAAAGGTCTAAGGGACAGATTGGTGACCGGTGTAACAGGGACGCCCTCCTGTGGACGGAGTAAGTCTGAGTCAGATGTGTTTACTGCAAGGAGAAGCTTGGCGAGATCTCCAGTAAGAGCTAGTGGTATTGGTGCGGAGGGAGAGAGAGACGATGCGTGGCAAGACGAAACCCTTGGCAATAGTCCTACTTACGCTGGAGATGAGAGCGTTCAAAAAGGAGTTCTCCAGGCTCAAAAGAAAAGAAAAAGGGTAAAAACCCCGCCTCATGAGCATGCTAACACAGAAGCTGACGAAAATAGGGAGCGGATGGTACTAGTGGACTCAGCGTTGGCGAAGGTTGTAAAAAGGTCTAAGGAGCTAAAAAAGCTTGTAAACGAGAGCTCCAAAACAAAGGTCGAAATTAAGCAGGCAGCCAGAGAGCTTAGCTATTTGGTGGAAAACCTGGAGAGATGTGTCAAGAGATACCAAGAGGATTATAGACCAGCACTAGACAAAAAACATAAGGAAACGGTGGAAAAAGGCACCCAAACCAGCACTTGTAGTACTTCGGTAGGGGTTCAGGCGAACTGGAGTGAAGTTGAACTAGAGAAACAGGAGGCCGAAAACAGAATCCGAGATGAGTTCAAAAGAGCTATACAGTCAACTAAAGATTTCACAGGTGTAGCCACCCTTTTGGATGTAATGTGGCCACAAGATATGTACCCCAAAACACGAGTCGAGCATCTGAGTCTCAAAAGCCTGAATGCGGAGGGTGATTTTGCAATCTTTTTGGATTTGGAAGGGAAAAAAGAAAACAAGTCCCTAGAAAACTTTTTCCTAGTACATCCCGAGCTGGAAGGCCTAGTTACAAATAGCGAAGGCCACGTAGAATATGTGATCAAAAAGGTCGAAACTAAAACCAGCAGTCAAGAGACCTTTGGCAAAACAACAGCTTTTTATGTTTTGCCGCTAAATATAGACAAAGGCGGCGTAAATCGCATGGAGGATGTATACAATACTATGAGTAAGCTTAAGGACACAATGCAGGTACATCCAACGCTGAATATAAGCATCGTGCTAACTGAGGGGCTGAACAAGGATTACGTACGGAAGATGTGCGAATATATCTTTGCTGACCACGGGGTAAATATAACGCTATTGGACCCGACTACTAGTAAGAAAGATTCCATAAAAATAAGACATACGAGACCTCAAACAGGCAAGGTGGTAGTTAAAAGCGAGGGCACCACCTATGCGGACCTGCTGAAAACAGTTAAAGAAAATGTCGATTTGAGAAAGGCTGCAGTTAACGTCAAAAAGATAAAGAAAACTATGGATGGGGACCTAATCCTCGAGGTTGAAGGTGGCAAAGCAAAAGCGGGGGAGCTTAGGGATATCATAACAAGAAAAATAAATAATGAAACTAGAGTGGTAAACAACACTACCACAATACACGTGCTGGACATAGATGCCGCAACAACCAAGGAAAAAGTGGAAGAGGAAATAGGAAGCCTGCTTCACGGTGAGGCACAGCCGGGAATGGTAAAATCAATGAGGCCATGCAGAGATGGAAACCAAATTGCCACGTTACAGGTTAGCAAGGACAGTGCTAAAGCATTAGTTAAAGCTGGTAGAGTCAAAATAGGCTGGATAAACTGTAGAATACGAGAGCGGGTGGTAGTGCTAAGATGTTACAGATGCTTGGATTTCGGTCATAGTGCAAAGGAGTGCCAGGGCCCAGACCGTTCAAATGTATGCACCAACTGTAACCAGCCCGGCCATAGGGCAAAAGACTGCACGGGAACCCACTTTTGTCCCATGTGTAATTCAGAGGAGCACCGAGCAGACACCACTAGATGTCCGAAATTCCGTGAGCTAATAAGGGTAGGAAGGAAGACGCCCCTAAACAAAGAAAGACAGTAGACACTTAAAGAAGAGGGAAAAAAAAATGAAAATCTTGCAAGTCAATTTGGGAAGAGGTAGGACAGCGCACGACCTTGCGTATGCGTTCGCATGCGAAAAGAACATCGACATCATGATTATCAGCGAACCCAACATAAACATCTCGGAAAGAAACAGCTTCATACTGGACAATAAAAAAAATGTTGCCATGTACATTAGAAATAAAAACCTGGGTATACTAGAACACTCCAGGGGCGACGGCTACGTCTGCATTAGCTGGAAAGGCTGGCGGCTATATGGGTGTTACTGTTCTCCCAATATCCCTATCACCGAATTTATGACATTTACTGAAGAGATACTAACGGACATCAAAAGCAAAAAACCTTGATGTGATTGTAGCTGGTGATTTCAACGCTAAGAGTTCCATGTGGGGTTCGCCTAAAACCGACACTAGAGGAGAGTACCTCGCAGATTGGGCCGCGGAGCTTGGTCTAAACGTTATTAACATCGGTAGCACTCCAACTTTTGAAAGAGGGACCAGTAAGTCATACATTGATATTACCTGGGCTTCAGACAACATGACGAGAGCAATTCATAATTGGACAGTCCTCACTGGAGAGTATCATACCTATCATAATTACATCTATTTCGAGATAGGAAACAACGATAGTATTAAAAGGCCAATGGGTAGTCTGTGGTATTTTCTGGACAAGCGGAAGTTCGTTCAAAAGTTGAAAGAGCGTTTTGGTGATACCAGCGAGGAAATAGACAAGCATGGCTTCTATACGACGATAATAAACTTAAACAAGGAATGCACTATCTCAGTCCCTAGGAGTGAACGTCCTAGGCCGTATTGGTGGAGCGCGGATATTGAAAGTAAGAGAAGGGAATGTCATAGTCTAAGACGCATGTGGACAAAAGTTAACGGAAAACAAGGACAGGAAGTGTTAGCCTTGATTAAACAAAATGACTATAAGAAAGCAAGGAAGGAACTCAAGTACATGATCTTGAAGGCAAAAAGGGAGCTTTGGGGCAAGCTACTCTCGGACTTGGAAGAAGACATCTGGGGAGATGGTTATAAAATTGCCATGCGGCACTTGGGCGGCCCTCCGCTTCCTTACAACCCTACCCTGGGACAAAAAATCCACATTGTAAGAGATCTATTTCCGATCCAGAATGCCAGCTTCGAGAGAGGCAGCAGGAGCGATAACGTGCCCCCTCTACAGATGGAAGAACCTAAGGTGGCCCTAAGTAAAATGAAAAGGGGCAAATCACCAGGTCCAGATCATCTAACCACCGAAGCAGTGGAAGCCTTGGCTGAGACAATTCCTGTAAAGTTGCTGAGTTTTTTCAATCAACTTCTGCTACAGCAATGCTTCCTATCAGAATGGAAAGTGGCCAGAGTCGTTTTGCTGCCAAAGCCAAAATCAATAGAGGAGACTCCCACTTTCAGACCTATATGCCTCATCAGCATTTTGGGGAAAGTCTATGAACGTCTTGTCAAAAAGAGACTGGAAGACGAGCTTCTTGCGCGCGGTGGGCTGTCCAATAGGCAGTTTGGTTTTACGAGCGGCCGGTCGACTACGCATGCGGTAAACGAAGTGCTACGGTTAATCAAAACATCTGGGAAAAAATGGGTGACTGTTATAGCCTTGGACATCAAGAATGCCTTCAACACGGCATCATGGAGTAAGATCATTATGGAATTGAATAGACGAAATATATCGAGATATCTTATAACTACCATAGAAGATTATTTTACGACACGAAAGGTCATGGTATCGCCAACAGTTAGTCTGGAAGTAAGTGCTGGAGTTCCGCAAGGATCAGTGCTGGGCCCTCTTCTATGGAATGTCTTGTACGACCGCATCCTGGATTTGCCTTTAGTCGATGGGGCCCAAAACGATCGCCTATGCCGACGACCTCGCCCTCATAGTCGGTGCGGATAACGAAAGGGATCTCATGTTCAGAACAAATGAGTCCATAGAGCGAATCGTGGAGTGGGTTGAGGCAAATGAGCTGCAGGTGGCACCCAATAAAACGGAAGCAGCCATACTCATGGGCCCGTATAGGCAAGAAGGGATCCATTTCGAGGTGAGGGGGCAGCGGATCACCCCTAAGAAGGAGCTGCGCTACTTGGGCGTCACGCTGGACCACAGGCTAACCTTTGGAGCACACGTCAGCAGGTGCGGGCCAAAGCCGAAACCACCCTCGCGGCACTGTCAAGGATATTGCCAAACGTGGGAGGACCTAGTTGCAGACGGAGGAAACTTCTATATGGCGTTACACAGTCTCAGATGCTTTACGCGGTGCCATCTTGGATCAACGCTTTGAATATCAAGAAGAACCGGAACAGCATGGAAAAAACTCAAAGAAAGATCTTGCTAAGATGTATCAGTGGATATAGAACTATCTCCACTGAGGCGACACAAGTAATAGCCGGTGTACCTCCGATCTCTATCTTGGCAGATGAACAGGCGAGACTGTATAGCTTTGGTGGCCGATTGTCGGCATCCGCAAGACAGAGGGAGAGAGCGGTAACCTTGAAAAAATGGCAGCGGGAGTGGGATGGACTTGGTAGCAGGGCGGCCTGGACGAGGACATTGATCCGGGATATTGCTCCGTGGGCTCGGTGCGGTTTTCGGAATACCGATTACTTTGTGACCCAGTTCCTTTCCGGTCATGGACACTTCGGTAGCTATCTGAAAAGGTTCAAGTTGGTGGAGGACGACTGCTGTCTGGATTGCGGCGCTCCAGATACTCCCGAGCATGCAGTAGTGTTGTGCCCAAGATGGAAGGAGGATAGAGACCGTCTGGTGGGCGAACTTGGGAGACCACTGGACACTGTCACCATCATAGATACGATGTTGGAGAGCGAGAAAAACTGGAGGTCAGTGGCAACCCTAGTTAGGAAGATTATGTCGGCACGTGAAAGGGACAAGATGAGGCAATAGTACATGGAGTCGGTTGCTTATCCGATGTTACGCTTAAAGGCAGTTCCGGATAGGCCGCGACGAAGAATGGGGGTTTTTAGTGAGTAGGCCATGTCAGGAGAGTCTCACACTGCCACGCCATAGACCTAGGCGTGGCGTCCATAAAGGATTTTCCCCTCAAAAAAAAAAAAAAAAAAAGGTATACTAAGTAACTTCAATTATGACAATATCAAAGCATATTTATTGATTGATAACCAAAGCACAATAAGAATGATAGAATGCAACGACAATAGCAAGCGCACTAAGCACATTGACACTAAATTTCATTTTATAAAGACTCAGTTAATAAAAATCACATTGTTACGTCATATGTTTCTACGAAAACAATATAGCAGATATTTTTACGAGCCGTTAAGTTTTGTTAAGCATATCATATTGTTAAGAAGCTGAATTTAGAACAAAATAATTAAAAACACAAATATTCTTAAATTATAGTTTATAAGAGTTTGGTTATGTGAATAGCAATATTTATTTTATAAGATTAAATATAACATTGAGAGGGGATGTTAGAAATGTACGTGAGTGTTGGCAGTACTAAAATTGAGATGGAAGTTGGCAACAAGTGTGAGTAGAGTACCCCCGCAGAGCATTAACGTCAAGTGTTGGGAAAAACAACTTTGTATTTAGAATATCGTAGACTGAAAGTTCGTGTTAGTGTTTAAGCATGTTCGATGAAACTACTTTATTTTGTGAACGTTTATTAAAATATATAAAACAGAAAGAAACACGTTACATTACATCATAGACAACTTATACCAACTATTCACCCTAGTCACAGTATATACACGTGAATGTAGTTACATGTTGTTACCATGCATTCAAAAAATTATATTCCCTAACAAAGCAGTATTTATTATGTCTTTTGTGACATTACGTATCTAAATACATTTGTGCTACTAAAATTTACATCAAAGAAATAATATTATCATGTATGTGAAAATTTCCAAAAGCTATATGCAACAATCAAACCACGTTAGTTTTAAAATTATAGCAGGTATAGTATTGGATTAATTGCCGCTAGTTTAACGGATAGGATCGTAAAAAGTGGAAACAGTATATCCGAAGGGTTCGAAAATGCCTCATCAGAATAATTGCAGGTTGACAACTCGGCAACGTAATGCACGCTGGCGAAATAACAAAAAATAATAAAAACTGGAAAGCGAGACGGGTGAGTAATTTGGAATAATTTACGCCAAGTGACGTATTAGAATTTTTTTTTTTGTTCCAGGCCGGAACGCCGGACAACGGCATACCTAATGCCGGCGCTCTCGGAAAGCGGGGCTAAATTGCCATCCATGATTGGCATGTATTTGATGATGGACCTATTTGATTAGGGCGGACCTAATGATACGTACAATTTCCTCGCATGCATGCATATATACATTTATACACTGTCACATGAGCCCAGATTACTGTATTCATCCGCAGACATGTGGGTCCTAACAAATAACATTTGATGAACGGGTGATACGTTTTCATTTCTGGTTATCGTCCGTGGAGGTTGCCATTATTTAGGGAATCCCCTCAATTTACTTTTAACCATTTTTCCCCGGGCTGCATATGCATATACGTACAGATATATTGCTTTATACCAACGTATTTTTTCTGATGATTATTACACATACTTTAGTACCAATAGAATAAGTTCAGTAAATATGATTTTTGTTTTTATGGGTGTTTTAACGTTTGTATTAACGCATGAAATATAATTAAACAAACACATTTGTAGGTTGTTCTTGTTTTATAGAGATTAATATATATTTTCGAACATTCACATCAAAACTATTATAAATATCAACTGACTAAAATATCCTCATGCGCAGAATACGCTGTGATAGCCACGCCCCCGTTTAGGCGCGAATGTTTTATAATTTAAAAATGTTCGTTACATTCTCCCCCTCTGGTTTCGATGACGTCCCGACGAGGAACCAGCTGTAGAAATAGATGATTCCTTCTTCCTAGGTCTTCCGCGCTTTCTTAAGGGTACCTCAGGTTGTACACTCTCCTCACTGCGGTAGGGAGTCAGAGAAGAAACGTGGTATATCCGCAAAGGCACATTTGGTGTATCCGAATTCGCTACTTCATTATTGTCGTAGATAGTGGGAATTCAATTATAGTAACGTAAAACACACGTTGTTCATAAAAACGTTTAGTCTTTATTACACACATACATTAGTACATAACGTGGTACACAATCATAGCCGCACATGATATTCATTGTAGCCAACACATACATTTGTACGTAACTAGTAAGTTACTAAGGGCTATTGATGTTACAATACAATACCCCCTCTACATCAAAGACCCTTAATCCTATACCATTCATAAATTTGTTGTGCTTGTTAATATCTAGACTTTTTGTCAGAATGTCCGCATTCATTTCATCAGTGGGTAAATAGCAAAGTTTAACGTTTTCATTATGAATAGCATCTCTGATGAAATGATGGCGTATGTCTATGTGTTTTGGTTTCGGTACTCGTTTTGACCTTTGGGGATTCTCTTCCACCACCTCTTCATCACAAAGATCCTCGGAGTTTTTTGTTAAATCATATTCTGCTTCTTGGTTGACTTCTACAGTATCTCTTGCCCCATTATCTTCAGTTGGAAGGTCTTCTTTTTCTTCCATAGGAGGCAGTGTATGAAACGGAATAAAACTATTAGTAATTTGATTTTCATCTTTCGTTACCTGATTGAAGAACTGATCTTCCAGAAAAACGACATCTCGGCTGATTACTATTTGTTTTTTTATTGGGTCATACAATCGATAAGCTTTCGAATTTTCGCAGTATCCTACCATTATACAACGGGTTGACTTCGCATCAAGCTTTCTTCTCTTTTGTTTTGGTGTATGTACCATTGCAATACAACCAAATTGTCGTAGATGCTTCATGTATGGTTTTCTTCTGCGACCACGCTTCTTCTGCGTTTTGTAGTCATCAACATTCGACTTGGGGTCCTATTGATAAGGTAAACTGAAGTTGTTACTGCTTCAGCCCAGAAACACTTCTGCAGGCTAGCTCCTAGCAATAAACATCTAGCCTTCTCCAGAATGGTTCTGTTCATTCTTTCTGCCTTGCCGTTTTGTTCTGGCGTGTATGGTGCAGTCGTTTGATGCTGAATTCCAAATTTATGCAAGTACTTCAGCAAAATTCATTGCAGTATTCTTTGCCATATCAGTCCGCAACACCTGAATTCTTTTCCCACTTTGGTTTTCAGCAAAATTCTTAAATTCTAAGAATTTCTCAGCAACTTCCGACTTTTCTTTTATGATATACACAAACACCTTTCTTGTATAATCATCCATGAAAGTTAGAAAGTATCGGGAACCACCTAGTGATCTCTCCTCCATGGGTCCACATACATCCGAATGTACCAGTTCCAGGGCAGTACTTGTAGTGGATTCAGAATCTTCAAATGGAAGTCGAGATTGCTTTACCTTCAAACATGTAATGCATGGTTGTTTACTTTCTCGAGTAAAACTAATTCCCAAGACAGTTCCGTTTTTCATTTTTTCTAGAGCGTTTTCTCCTGCATGTCCAGTTCTTTTATGCCAGAGATCATAAGCTTTTACAGCAAATGCTATGTCAGCAACTTGGATTGGTCTATCCAGTTTATACATATTATCAACCATTGTTGCAGTAGCAATCAAATGGTTTTGCTTATTAAAAATTTGACATTTGACAGAATCAAATTTGACAGTATTCCCTTGATGTACCATTTGACTAACCCGAAAGTAAATTAGCACATATGTTTGGAATATACAAAACATCACGTATATTGACATCATTTGTGATATTATTTGCACGCACCTTTAAATGAATATCACCTTTTGCCTCTATCTGCAGTTTTGAATTATCGGCCACCATAACTTGATCATTGTTCAGGGTCGAAACGTTCACCAACCAGTCCTTCCGCATCGTCATATGCTTAGACGTCTTAGAGTCTATGTACCAGTCATCTTTGTCCATTACCTTGGCTGTAAAGGATGTAAATAAATTATTTTCTACCTTGGTTTTATTTGCAGTTGGACAATTCTTGGCAATATGCCCAAATTTATTACATCCGTAGCATCTAGTTCCTGTCTTCTTAGATTTCGGTCCTTGTTTCTTGCGATTTGCACTTCCAAACAAAGCAACAGCATCATTTGCACTAGCTTCTTCTTTCACATCTTGTAATAATTTAGTTTTTATTGAATCAGCAGTTATTTTTACACCGGAGCTCTCAATACCCATTATCATTGGTTTATACTGGTCTGATAAACCTGCTAATAGCAATGTTCCTACCCATTCATCTGGACAGTCATTCCAATTGCATTCAATTTGTGAGCTGTCATTGTTATTGAGTTCACATACTCTTCCACAGAGGCACTCGATTCTAACCTAGTCGTTATTAGTTTACGGAGCAGACCTACCTTTCTCGTGAGACCTGAGTCATCAAAGGCAGCATTCAGCTTATCCCATACCTCTTTGGCTGTTTTCGCCTCTCTAACGTGAGCATAATTTACTGGTTCTATTAGTAAAATTATTTTTGATTTGGCTTTCGCTACCTTTTTCACGTCAGTTTCAGCACCCGTAACACAGCTCCACAAATCCTCCAATTCCAAATAGTTTTCTACAGCAAACTTCCATGAATCGTAGTTTTCTCGTCCTTTTAGTTTCTCGATCCCGCCAAGATTACTGTTACTATTCGCCATGTTGGCGTCACCGAAGATTTACTATGCACAACAAAATTAGCAATCCTTCGAAAAACGACTATCGCACTTTTTTACGTTTACTTAATGAATTCAATTACGGACTATTTCGTGACTGGGCCCATAACCTGTCGTAAATAGTGGGAATTCAATTATAGTAACGTAAAACACACGTTGTTCATAAAAACGTTTAGTCTTTATTACACACATACATTAGTACATAACGTGGTACACAATCATAGCCGCACATGATATTCATTGTAGCCAACACATACATTTGTACGTAACTAGTAAGTTACTAAGGGCTATTGATGTTACAATACAATAATTATGTTTTCCTGGAGCATATTCTATTTTCAGGTTATAGCTTTGTATCGTTAAAGCCCATCTGGCCAATCTACCTGTTGGTGATTTTAAACTGAGCAACCATTTTAAAGGCTGATGGTCGGTCACCACGATCACTGAAGAGGTATCCAAATACCCTCGAAATGTGTTCAAGCTCCACACCACAGCAAGAGCTTCTCTCTCTGTAGTTGTGTAATTTCTTTCTGCTGAGGTAAGCAGGCGACTAGCATATTCAAGAGGATGGTCTTCTTGTAGCAATACAGCCCCTAGCGCGTATGCTGAAGCATCAGTCTTGAGAGTGTAGGGTTTGTTACCATCATTTTGTTGCAAAATAGGTGCAGACAACAAAGCTCCTTTCAAATCTTCAAAAGACTTTTGTTGCAAAGGACCCCATTCCCAAGACACGTTTTTCTTTGTTAAATGTGACAACGGTTTTGCTATTTCTGAGAGCTGATTTATAAAGCGTCTATACCACGAACAAGTTTGTAGGAAAGATTGCACTTGTTTTAAGTTCTTTGGTGGCGATAATTCGGCAATTGCAGCAGTTTTGTCCGGATCTACTTAAATTCCATTGCTGGTAATTACATGTCCGAGATATTTTACGCGCGCACTCGCAAACGTACACTTTTCGCGGTTAGCCCGAAGTTTAAATTGTCTAAGTCTTTTAAACACTAGTTGTGAGTCCGTAATATGAGTTTCAAAGTCTTCAGATAAAACAATTATGTCGTCTAAATACGCCAAAAGCAACATATTTGTGAGTCCACTCCGAAACCGATCTATGAGTCTTTGAAAAGTACTGGGCGCATTGCACAAACCGAATGGCATGGTGCGCAACCGATATGTGCCGAAGGGTGTCACAATGTTTTATGAATGTTTTATAATTTAAAAATGTTCGTTACAGTGTGAGTATTGTTGTTATTCATGCACACTAATGCCGGTATGCATAGTCGAACCTTGAGGCAAAGGTTCACCTTGGAGCTAACTTCACTTTTTATTTTGCGTTGCATAGTCGATTTTGTGTAGGGTAAGGTCAAGTTTTTCCTTAAGAATTCTAAGGTAGAGAAGTGTCTCCCTTGAGTAAACCTTGGCTCACAAATACTTGAAAGGGATTTAAAAAATGGCGTATGTTGACGAGATGTTCGATTTTATGGATTTTGTGGAAAATAATAATGAAAATCGTGTTGCGCGGAGGTATATCCGCGATGCAGAAAATCCCTTCGAATATTATAATGAGCGGGAATTTAAAAAAAGATATCGGTTTACCAAAGAGAATATCCGTGATGTTTTGTTGCCCACTTTTTAATCACCAATGGGAAAAACCAAATCAACGTGGCTTGCCAATTTCAGCAGCATTACAATTATTAATTTGTTTGCGTTTTTATGCAACGGGAAGCTTCCAGGTTAGTAAAATAAAGGCTATTTCAATGGAAAATAAGAAGTTGAACATTTCTTTTTTATGTTATAGATTGTGCAAGGCGACATGGTTTACATTCATCAGGCTACTGTCAGTCGCATAATAAAAAGAGTATCAGTATGTATTGCTGAAGAGGTGGTAAATATTATCAAATACCCTGCTGCAGAAAATGAGTTACGATCGAATATAGCAAAATTCTATAGAATTGCACAATTTCCATCAGTGTCGGGGTGTATTGATTGTACTCATATTCCTACTGGTGACAATGCAGAGGTATTTCGTAATCGAAAAAGATATTTTTCGTTGAATGTTCAGGTATGGTGATACTAGAATGTAATTAGTAATTTAAACTAAAATATATACATTGTAGGTCGTTTGTGGACCTAATTTAGAAATTATGGATATTGTAGCTCGATATCCAGGTTCTTACCATGATGCAACTATATTAATCGTAGTGCAATAAAATTACGATATGAACAGAGACAAATACAAGGACTGCTGTTAGGTGATAATGGGTATGCTTGTAAGTAGTATCTTTTAACACCATTATTAAATCCTCAAACTCCACAAGAGGAAAACTATAATGCGGCTCATATTCGTACAAGGAATATAGTTGAAAGGGTGTTTGGTATTTGGAAACGAAGATTTCCATGTTTAAGCCGAAAACTAGGAACAAAGCTAGAAACAACAACTGCTATAATATGTGCAACTGCAGTACTACATAATATTGCAGTTCATAATAATTTTCAAAATTTTGATGAACTTGGAGCAGCTGTCGACAATTTTGGAGAGCATGAGAATGAGGCAGGTTTAGCATTTCGCAGACGATTCATTTTTCAACATTTTTAGTGTTCTTGAATATGTATGTTGAAATTAAGAAATGGACATTTTAAAGAAATGGCTTGATAGCATATGTGCAGTTTCCTGTTCTATAAATATGATTGTAAATATATTATTTTAATAAATTTGTATATATCGACAATATATGTATTTTTTTATTTATATAATAGTAAAATTTGATGTATTCTTTGTCGTAGAAAGCTATGAAAGATTGTAACTACAGGTGTCAATAAAAAACTGGTTAGTTAGAAATAATTTAATATATAAAACTAGTTATTTAATTCTGTACATTTTTTAACATTTCTTCTTTCAGTGCAGCATCAGCAAGAGCCGCTTGAAGTTGAACTTGAAGGAGGTTTAGTGCATATTTGTGCTCTTCTTCTGCAGCTTTTTTTCTTATATTGTGTAACTCACGTTGTTGCTGTACTGATTCCCTTAATTTTTGAAGGCGCAAATCTCTCTCTTCTTCGTATATGGGAACCCCTTTAGCCAATGAAATTGCTATAATGTAAAATGACAGTAGTATAAGAGAGATATATAAATTATTTACTCTATGCTACTGCAATATGTATCAAACTATTATCTTTTTTTGAAGTGCTTGGCGTATTGTGACTTGGTGTAACGGGACCTATAAAAATTATTCTTACAATTAAGTTTATGGATATAATAAATATTAATTACCATTTTCGGTACTATGCTCCATGTTGTCAATGCAGTTTTCTTTATCTGTTTTAGTTTTCTCACCACTTTTTTCTGTAAACACAAATTTCTTTGTAATAAACATATTTTTTTTTAAGAAAGGAACCTACGTTGAATGTATACTACATTAGTATCCCACGAACAAGGCACTTCAACCTCTAATTGTGGCACAATATTGTCTACTAAATCCATTAAATCAGATTTTTTATTTTTATTTTTTTGGTGGGCCACCACCTGTCTCCAACAAATCCAATTTTTCTTCTGTATTTAGCTTGCATTTTCTGCTTAAGTACATTGAAAATAAATAAATAATTTAAAATTAACTTATAAATATTCAATGATCACTTTTGCTTAATGTTGTCCCAACATTTTCTTAATTGTTTTTCATCCCTCTTTACTAATACTTCTGGCTGAGAATTATACTCTTCTACAATTGTTCCCAGCATTTATTTTTCTTCTGCCATGTTGTGCCATCTGTTCTTTTATTTTCTAAAATATCAGCATATTGCTTCACCAAGTGAGCTAAAATTACTGTTTCATTTTCCGTATAAAGACGTCGTTCCATTCTACAAAGTTAAATATTATTTTTTATTACTTGTAATTATTATAGAATTACTATTATAAAGATACTACATAATATATTGTGGAATTATTTAAATAAAAAGGATTGAAGTAATGCAAACAGCTACATGTATAGATGCTAAAGTTATTTGACAGGAACGAAACAAACATTGAAAAATTAAAAATACCTGCTCAATTCCTCTTTGATCTCGCCTTTACCGAGGAAACACGAAGGATCGACTATGCAACAGACCTTAATTTTAAGGTGCACCTTGTCCTTAGCCAAGGTCTACTTTCGCTTAATTCTAAGATTTGTCTCTGCATACGGGCGTAAATAGCTGCCTTTTTTTCTCCGTTCTCTTCATAATTGAATATATGTCTTATTACTGTATTTCGTATCTTTCTCATTACACCTTGCTCACCTCTGATTGTGAGATGCTTTATCTTATTAATACGCTGAATTATCGTCCATTTCATCTTTTCATGAGTGCCGAATCACACATATATACTTCAGAACCGGTGCAAACACTGCCCAAGGTAGCACATTTAGTTGTGATTACAACTGCTATAGACACACCTACTTCATTATTATAGCCAATGTTACGTAATTTTTACTACAATTACCAACTTTGAAGGGATATCTACTTAGACGATATATCTGTAATTGCAGTTACGTCGTGGCCACCAAATAAATTACATTATGGTGTTCATAAAATAGTAATTCTTAGGTCATCCTTACTTGTTGAGTCACTTTCTAAAGTTAATTCGGGCTAATAACATATGCTATCAAAATCTGACCTTATTGCAATCATGATACGCTAGTAATATATTCGGTAGAATTGAGGTGAGCAGCACGTAGATGTTACCTACCAAAACTATAGACATTTTTTGTGTTACAATTACGTAATCATTACTTACCAAGGAGACTATATGTACCTTTAACCAAAAAGTTACATTTGACTACCATATTAAAGTAAGTCATTTAATAGAAGATATTTTGGTTTTACTCTAGGATTTCATGACAAAAGTAAAGTAGGTATTAAGCACTTATACATGCAAATGTGCAAGACCGCAGGACGGCAAATTTGAGTTCAATAGTTAATCACAGCATTATTTATGTATATACTAGTATTGCGGGAATCGCCAGATATCAAAAACCGGTTAATCGATTTTTAATAAAAATCGGTTTTTAAAATTCAGTTTTTAAAATCGATTTTCAAAACCAGTTTCAAACTAAAAACAATACGTATTACTTTTTTAAAAGTGCTATGTATTTTAAATTCGAAAAACCTGTTTAAGGCGCAATAATCTGCTTTTAAAAACCGGTTTTGATTTTGAAAACCGATTTTACCGGTTACAATTTTTAAAGACGATTAATCACTGCATCCAAACCCCGGTTTCACATAAAGAGGCTTCGATTCGCAGCACTATTATCTACATACAATATATTTTTAAATGTTAAATTTATTAAAAATTTTCTGGATAAATCTAAACTTGAAGAAATTGAGGTGAATACACCGTTGATAATATGCTTGGAAGAAGGTATTAATAAAATATATATTTATTTCATATGTTTTTTACATTTATTTTCCTTTTCTAGGAAATGTGAAGTCGCAGTCTTTAATGGTAGAAAGACAGTTATTAGACCCAACAGATTCATTTCGTTCTGCATTACAACAAATGATGGCGGCATATTTTAATTTTCATTTGCAGTACGCAAAAGAGGCTTCTAACAGATTAGAAGTTCTGCAGAGGTATTTTTTTAAAAATATACCCTGAACAGGGCAACAAAAATAAAAAAGCTCCAAATCCAAACTCAAATTGATAAGATTTTTCAAAGTATTTTTGTTAGTCAAAATTTATTTTATGGTTACATTCAACTAGATCTTTGTATTATGAATACAACCAATTCTTAGTAATTATTGGTCTTTTCTTATCGACCTTTCTCCCAAAATGTTTACTCTTTAAAACATTGCTTATTGAATTTAAAAATTTATTGAAATTATTATATAAACTCTCTGTAATCCAACTAATTAATATATCTTTCAGAAATTATTAAAATTAAATCTAATATTATAAATGGTATATTTTGAATATTTAAGTGGAGAATCTGCATTAAGTTCTAAATGACATAAACATGTTATTAGATAACTGAAACTTAATATTTCTGGATAATAAAACAACCTATAATAATCAGTTATTTCTAATTTCTTTGTTGTTACTCTAATCTATACATTAAAAAAAAATGTGGTAAAATTACCCCAAAAATAGGTGGCAACTGGACTACTGCCTATTTTTGGGGTAAATTTACACCTATAGGGGATTTTTCACGTACTGGTGGAATATTCCTTGAAGGTGTGGTAAATCTACCTGAAATTATTCAATTCCATTAGGGGAATATTACTATAGAGCTGTAAATTTACCAGGGAAAATTACCACACTTTCAAGGAATATTCCACAAGCATGTAAAAATCCCTATAGGTGTAAATTTACCCCAAAAATAGGCGGTAGCCCAGTTGCCATCTATTTTTGGGGTAATTTACCACATTTTTTTTAGGGTGTAGCTGCCCACCCTAACTTAATGAATGAATGAATTGTATTCGTTATCACAAACATAGTATTTTATAAAATGTTTTACTTTATTTTTGCCTGGGATCATTGACCCCACACTTTGATGCGTGTACCTTATGAGTTGAACCGAATTGACGTTAATATATAATTAGATTCTATACACATAATCGCATAAAAATTGCAGGTTACTTTATTTTGTGAACTAATTTCATTCGAAACAGCGAATGTAAATATTGATATGGACTTCGCGCAAAGTAGGGTAGGATCAAGACAGCCTTATTCGATATTTCAATGAAAGAAATATGCATTAACTGAACTCTGTATTGTTTCAAACTATCGACAGGGTGTCTATGGTACCAAGAATCATGAATCTATTTTTGCTATACTTCTTTTTTTGACCTATGTAATTATTTACGGTAAAATCAATGTCTCCACTCATTATATTTAAATTTCCTTGCATTTTAAAACTATTCTTATTGGTTATACATCAGAATAGACATTCCATATTCACCGAGTCTATCTAATCTACATGTTTATGAAATTGTAGCCGCAGTGCGACGGCTGTAAGAATTCTTAGCATTTATTTTAATCACCTGTAATCATCTCCGGCCGCTATCAATTCGGCCTATTCATGTTAATGAAACGTTTTGTTATGCGCCTATATACGCTCAAGTATCGTTTCACTTTCACTTCGTCCGCTCTAACTTGGCGGGGACCAAGACAGGTAACAAAGGCGCAACGGAGAGGCCATTTGAATGATGCCTTATGGTACATATACAATCTGATATAATTATTTTCGCGGCAGACGGAATCCCTTTTCGTTATGGCGTTCGTTGGTAAAATAGTGTTCCGTTTGGTGATTGTTCTGTGCATTATACTGATCGCGTTGGGCGATTACAATGGACTGATCGAGAAAATCTTCAAGGCCGACGCTATTCAGGGGACTTCCGCGCTGGACCGCGGCCACGAATCCCGGATACGGTGATATGAAGAAAGAAATAGATTTGGACGCGGATATCGAAGAAGATACCATAAAGAAACTCGGTGAGCTCTTCGAATTATCGAGATAATGGAAAATGCCATTTCGCAATATATAGAAATATAAACAGCATACCAATTAGATATTAGGTTACAAGGTTAGAATTAATAATATCCACTGCTAGTTTTTTTTTTTTTACCTGTTAAATTGTTATTAACACTTGCTAAATAAACCCTAATAGAGTATTCTAGCTTAGATCTTAATTTTGGCATTCCCGACGAGAATAAAATTAGTACACAGAGAGAATAAATAAACTTTATATATTATTGCTGTGGTTGAGATACATCAGAATGTTCCTATAACATACCAGGAACGTACACTTCTCACAGGAAAAATCGGGACACCAGCAATCGTGAATTTTAAAATTTCTTAGGTGTAAATGCAGCTTTCAGAGGATATATGTACTTATCAAAGCCATAAATCACTTTTTTGTGTGTATTATTGAGATCAAAGGTAAAGACTAAAAATTTAAACAAAAATATAAATATATATAGAGAAAAAGGTTTATACATTAAACAAACACATTGGAATTGCGGTGGCGGTGTTTCCTTAGAAATACCTAATACGGAAATATTAATGCAAAAAAAATACATAACGACTAAAAGGCCCTTGAGAAGACGGCACCATTTAGAAATACACATTTATGTATTTAACTTGTTTGATGTTATGTAGAGATAATTCTTTTTTTAAGAAAACATATGGCCATGGGATTTTAAAATTATATTACCTATTAGTGCTACTATGATATTAGTTACTTAGTTTGATTTATGCCCGCAAGTAATACTTTAGCAATAGATAATATGTCAATCAGCCTCCTAAGTTTTTGAACAATGTGATTTTCGCATTGATTAATTACACTATTATTGTTGTATTAATTATTGTTGTTGTTTAGTATTCTTAAATATTCTATTACTACAAAATATTTTTCTATGTATTAAAAATTTACCAAAAACAGTTTAAGATTATTTACAAAATGTTTAAAGCAATTAATTTCACAAAGAAATTATTTATTTTATTAACCCTCCGTTTATTGTATTTTCAAGAAATATATCTTAACTATCGCCTGTGTAATCCAATGTCCTTCTATTTTATTGAAATATAGCTAACACTTTAGGTCTCTAACACAGCTTCGGGCAGTAACAACGAAAAAGTATTAAATGTATCAAATTCAACAATAAATATTTTAGCACTAACTGAGATTGACGAACAATATGCTTTCTTACAATGTTTGTTATGTATTGTAAATCCAATAATATTTAAATAATTGTTAATAAACCTGTGTTACATAAAGACAATTTGTAAAGAGACCCAGTGTTGGCCATATTTCAAGAAAATAGATCAACGACGGCAGATTACACAGGCGATAGCTAAGATAAATTTCCTGAAAGTACAATAAACGGAGGGTTAAAAAAATAAATAATTTCTTTGCGAACTTAATTGCGTTATTTAAGAATTTTATAAATAATCTTAAACCTGGTTTTGGTAATTCTTTATAGATAGAAGAAAACTTTATAGTAATACAATATGTAAGAATATTAAACAACAATAGTAATTAATACATCAATAATAGTGTCAATAGTAGTCAATAAATCTCTGAAAATCACATTATCCCAAAAACTGAGGAGGCTGACTGACATATTATCTATTGCTAAACTAATACTCGCGAACATAAATCCAAGTAAGTAACTAATATCAACGCAGCACTAACGAGTAACATAATTTTAAATAATAAAATCCCATCACATGTTTTCTTAAAAAAGAATTATCTCTACATAACATCAAACAAGTTAAATACATATATACTTCTAAATGAAGCCGTCTATTCAAGAGTTCTTTTTTTTTGTTATGTATTTTTTGTTTCATTGGTATTCCTAAAGGAAACGCCGCTACCGAAACTCGGATTTGTTTATTCTATACATAAACCTTTTTCTCTCTATATATTTATTTTTCTGTTTAAATTTTTAGTGGCTACCTTTGATCGCAGTAATATACATAATTAAGCGATTTATGGCTATGATAAGTGAATACGTCCTCCGAAAGTTGCATTTACAATCAAGAAATTTTAAAATTCTGAATTGCTGGTGTCCCGATTTTTCCTGTGAGAAGTGTACGTGGAGAATATTTGAATATTAATAGTAGAATGAAAAAGAGTTGGAATAGATACATCCTAAAAGTATATTCCATACTTATGAATCAAAAAAGTTCGAAAATACGAAATAATACCAAGATATTTATTTTTCGAAGTACTTTCAGATAGAAGATGCTTAGAAAATGCTTAACTTAAAACAGTATCTCAGATACTAAAACTTAAAATGTGTATTAGATATTAAAAAGCATCTCACACACTAAAAAATTTTTAGTAAAATTCCTGTACGCAATTTTGCGCCCCTAAAACCGTAGAAATATTCTACTTTTAGAGCCCACAAGTACGAATACTCGCAAAAGAGTTTCTGGCCGTGCGATACACAATGTTTTTTGGGCCGACAAATCAACAAAAAGAAATTTTCACACTAGGGAGTTGACAGTACAAGTTGGCACACATGTTATTACATACCTTAGTATTTTGATGTTTCCGAGAATAACTCTTTTTCTGGAATTTTCTTTCTAGTTTAATCTATTTATCAATAATAAATGGAATGAAGACACCAGTTCATCTTAGCATGGTTGAACAGTAGCTTAATGACAATTTATTACACGTCTGTCATGTGGAATTTAGTGTGGCCAACCTTTAGTGACATTTTTTGCCTGCTTTAAAGTACTGCAAAATGAGTGTTTCTGGACGGAGGCGCAAAAAAGATATTTTTAGGCTTATGTTTAAAAATTCTTCAACCGTGTATGGTTGAACCTTATATACAAAGCGAAATAAGTTAAAGTCGGGTAAGTGTGTAACCGGGGCAAGTGTGTAGATTGGCTACACTTATTTTTAACATTAAAATATGGATGTCCCCAGTTATATTACTAATGTACTAAACTTCATACTAGTTTTACAAATAAAAATTCATATCTGCTAACGTGTAATAACTTTAGATATCTTGTAAATTTATCATACCTTATTAAAAAGGCATCAGTATAATATTACACACTTGGCCGAACTAAAGGATAATGCTATTAATATATAAAATGCGGAACGATTACACACTTGTCTCATTTTGCTGGGTAAGTGTGTAGTATTGACACTGTTCAAAATTTATTTTTTTTCTAGTAAACCGTTGATAATTATAAAAGGCGTATCAATTGAAGGCTTACAACTGGGCATATATTACGTACTCCTATGTGTAAAATTTATCAAAATGTCTTATTATGTGAACAGTTACATTTTCTTCACACTATGCAATTTTTACTACACACTTACCTGACTTTACCTTACTTGACTTTTATAGCGCGTAATAGACTTTATCTCGCAAATTTCATCTGGTAATTTTGTTGTAAAATTTTACAATGTTGTAAGTTAAATTTTTGTTGGTTGGTCTATGGGTTTAAGGTATGTTGTAGTCGTTCTTAAATCTTGTTTCGTAGTTATGATTTTTTTTCCCACTATTTTCAAAAAGATGTTTATATTCATATGCAAATATTAGACACTCGCATATGTGGAGTCCATACACAGTCAAAAAACTGTTCTTAAATTTATTTTTACAAGACTCTCTCGCACCTAAGCTCAGCAATATCATCACTGCTCGTGTTTGTATTATAAATACTTTATTAGTGCTCTTGAATTTCCATATTAAAATAATAAGGCATAGTTGCCAAAAAGTTTGCATGACCACAGATCTCGTTTGTGTAGTTATTTGTCACTTGATTTACAATTCTAAGACCGTAACAGTTACTGCTGAGCTTATTATATAAGTGCATTATATGTCGGGTCCATTGTAATTTATCATCTAAATATAAACCTAATATTTTGCAATACTTTTTTAAAACAATTATTTTTCTTTAGGAGTTTCTATAGTCTGATTTATTTTAAGAAGTATACATTTTGTTTTTGTATTATTTAATATTAGGTTGTTTTGTTTGAACCAGTCTTTTAAATTCCCTAATTTTTAGAGAAATAAAATTATTATTTTTAATCAACATATTAGTATCATCCGCAAAACTAATTACTTTCTGATTTTCACCGCTATTTACTGTGTAGATGTCATTAATAAAGATTAAAAAGGCAGCGGACCAAGTATACTACCTTGTGGCACACCGATATTAGTAGATAGATATTAGTATCCAGTTTTACTATCTGTTGACGATCGGTTAGATAATATTGAAGCCAGTCATGTGCACCATCTCCGAAATCCTGCTATGCATCACTGAACTTATTTACACAATGTAAATTAATTGAAGTCAGTGCAGTCTATTCAAAATTTATTTTCTAAGATATGAGGGTTAAAATGTAATGAGGGTTAAAATGTTTTAACACCAGTATAAAATCTGGTAAATGTATATATTGTTTAATTAAACAAAAGTTTTATTGAACACTGATGCTTTCATTATTTCTCTCTCTGCCTTTTATTAATAGTTACTAGCCACAAATCCTTTAACAACAGCTACCATGTTCTGTAAGCTTGCTTCATAATGTATTTTCATAGCTTTAAGGCTTTTTTAGATTTGTAACAAAAGAAAAACGAAACTGCAGTCTTTCCAAATAAATCCCTTTTTGAGAAAACCACGCCTATAGTTTTTCTTTAGAAAAAGTTTTGGTTTTCAGATTAAATCAGGTTTGCTTTCTCTTTAGGTTTCTCATGTTTCTAATAATGACCATATTTACCAACTCTTTTGTAGCACCGATTATATTTTTATAAAACACCATAAATCAGCTCCTAACAACTGCCATACAACAACAGAGCACTTCATACGGCTGACTATACAACTGCCGAAGCCATTATGGCACGATTGCGTATTAGATGCTGGTCATTTTACTTGAATGTTCCATAAACATTATAGAAGGTTTATTCTAAATGTAAATATTAGAAATTTTAAATAGAATGTTATAGAAATACATATTTCTTTACTTGAATATCATCAGACAATCCCATTTGCACTTTGTACATAGGAATATTCTTAGAATAACTTAGGGCTCGCATGCAATCTTTTTCAAATTAAACGCCAATCTAATCCCAACGAATATTCAATTCTTTATGCAATCGAAACAGTGCGTAATTCAGAATTGTTTACAAAATACGTTTTAATTAATATTTCAGTGTGTCGTAGTTTCGTTTGCATTCACATTTAATTTCTATAGGATGCTACAATGATAATATAAACTAAATACGTCTGTTTGCAGGTCCACCGTCCACAAAATTACAAATCCTAACGACAATAAAGAACGCCTGTTTGCCGAAATTGATCTGTGAATTAAATGCCACGCCACAAAAGGAGAAACTATCAGAATCGGAAAAGTCGCTTCTCTCTCTGATTAGGTAAGCAGGAAGGAAGTGCGGAATTCTTTCGGCGCAACGTTACCTAATCGGGTCTCGGTGAAAAAGAAAGTTATTGCGGAACCGTAATATTAAAACACGGCTTTCACAATGTGTAGGTAATAAATGTTCGTATAAGGAACATCAATAGATTGTTGTATACGTCACTGAATGTCTGTATTTGTCCCTTTTAATATTTCGCCAATAGGCAATTTGTGATTGTGTTTGTGATGTTTTTAAGTAATATATTGTGTAATCGAAGAAACAGGTATTGTTTAAGGATCGTACTGAGAGGAAAAGAACCTTTAAATGAGAGCATATTTCTTTCTTCCAAAGGCATGTTGTTTATATTATATTATAACCCCTTAAGGGGGTATTCCTGAGCAACATGTGCGTGTTTCCTCATCTTCTAAACAGAGTTCTGGCATAACTAGGTGAAATACACTCTTTTGCATGTAGCAAACCAGGATAGTTCCCAGGTAGCAGAGTGACGTAAAATGACGTTTAATAAACGTTGATATCACGTATTAGACGTAATATCGACGTCTAATAAACGTTATTTTATGTCACTCTGCTACCTGGGTTGTTCCAGTATTGGAGCACTTTCTGGGCAAATCCAGAATTTAATGTGCTGATTAGCCACGGTTAGTGCTATACCAATGGGAGGTTCTGGTCGCTGAAATTGCTCCGCAACACCCTTTTTGGCAAGGATGTCTGCTTCCTCATATTCACGGATGCAGTTAATCTGGCCTCCCTTTCCACACAATGTGCAAAGATGGTAGGTCCAGAAGAACGTCTAGTGCCTATGACGGGGAACAAGATATTGCTACCGTGATTGCCACACTTCGAATCCTTTGTATGGTACACTTCTCACAGGAAAAATCGGGACACTAGCAATCCTGAATTTTAAAATTTCTTGGGTGTAAATGCAGCTTTCAGGGGATATATGCACTTATCAATGCCATAAATCACTTTTTTGTGTGTATTATCGCGATCAAAGGTAAAGACTAAAATTTAAACAGAAATATAAATCTATAGAGAGAAAAAGGTTTATACATTAAACAAACACATTGGAATTGCAGTGGCGGTGTTTCCTTAGAAATACCTAATACGGAAATATTAATGCAAAAAAAAAATACATAACGACTAAAAGGCCCTTGAGAAGACGGCACCATTTAGAAATACACATTTATGTATTTAACTTGTTTGATGTTATGTAGAGATAATTCTTTTTTAAGAAAACATATGGCCATGGGATTTTAAAATTATATTACCTATTAGTGCTACTATGATATTAGTTACTTAGTTTGATTTATGCCCCCAAGTAATACTATAGCAATAGACAATATGTCAATCAGCCTCCTGAGTTTTTGAACAATGTGATTTGTGATTGATTGATTACACTATTATTGATGTATTAATTATTGTTGTTGTTTAGTATTCTTAAATATTGTATTACTTCAAAATATTTTTCTATGTATTAAAAAATTACCAAAAACAGTTTAAGATTGTTTACAAAATTTTTAAAGCAATTAATTTCGCAAAGAAATTATTTATTTTATTAACCCTCCGTTTATTGTATTTTCAAGAAATATATGTATCTTAACTATCGCCTGTGTAATCCATTGTCGTTCTATTTTATTGAAATATAACTAACACTTTTGATCTGTAACACAGCTTCAGGCAGTAGCAACGAAAAAGTATTAAATGTATTAAATTCAAAAATTAATATTTTAGTATTAACTGAGATTAACGAAAAATATGCTTTCTTACAATGTTTGTTATGTATTATAAATCCAATAATATTTTAAATATTGTTAATAAACCTGTGTTACATAAAGACAATTTGTAAAGAGACCAAATGTTGGGCATATTTCAAGAAATAGATCAACGACGTCAGAATTTACACAGGCGATAGCTAAGACATATTTCCTGAAATACAATAAACGAAGGGTTAATAAAATAATCATTTCTTTGGCGAACTTAATTGCTTTAAGAATTTTATAAAATAACCTTAAACCGGGTTTTGGTAATTTTTTATAGATAGAACAAACTTTATAGTAATACAATATTTAAGAATATTAAACAACAATAGTAATTAATACATCAATAATAGTGTAGTCAATATATCTGTGAAAATCACATTATCCCAAAACTGAGGATGCTGACATATTATCTATTGCTAAACTAATACTCGCGAGCATAAATCGAAGTAAGTAACTAATATCAAAGCAGCACTAACAAGTTACATAATATTAAATAATAAAATCCCATTTATATAGATATGTAAAGGCCAAGAGGGAGGAATTTAAGAAAATAGTTTGAAAATGGAGTAATGTAAGAGAATCCGAAACGTAACGTTATTAATGTAAAAAAAAATATTTATAATTATATTCATCCATATTAAGTAATCGGTTGCCATAGATTTAATTTTTTTTTTATATGACCAAATAAAAAACTCGAAAGATAAAATCGAGTGATGGTGGCCAACGGTCAAAACTAATAACTCTGTTATTAATTACTCAAATACTTTCTTGTCTCCGCTACTGTCTAAGCAGTTGTATTGTCAATTTAAAAATAGCCTAGTTGTAATTTGTCATCAAACAATTGTTCCACAAATTCATGTCAGTAAATCTAGCTGCTGTCATTGTACCTCCAAAGCATATCGATGTCAATACACGTCTCCTGGGTATGGAAATCCATATTTATTACGAGATGTAATTCCATTTCGCGAATAGCATAATGATCTTGTACGGACTAAATTTTAATATTTTGAGAATTTATATCACCGATGGAATTTAACCAACTTTATCAGAAAAGTGGTGAGGTTTAAAAACAACATCGATTTGACTTGCAGGCTTTTCATCTGTGGAGCTTTTTTGTTAATAAATGACCTACATTTCTTTTCTCATCTACCTGACAGGATCTGGATTTCCTTGAATAGCCAAGCCGTAACACATTGTCAATGCACAGGCAGCTTTGCTTGTTAACTGTCCTGCATCTTTGTCGCTAATACCTTAGCCCTTTTTTGGCTTCCCGAAGTCTGCATCATTTTTTTTTTTCTGCAGACCTTAGAAACATCTCGGCAGTAGTGTCAATTTCCCGCTTGCCTGCACTGCCGTGGTGATTTTTTTAGAGCAGTTTGTGTCATACCAAGCATTATATTCACTGATTTATTGGTTTTTCATAAATTACATGATTGACAAATTCTGCAGCATAGACCACTTTCTTTGATTAGCTTTCTATGAAAGTAAAAATCGCAAGCAATGAAGAGAATCCGCGTTTTGTTCCGTGTTCCATCGCCTGTAAGAGTCAAATTGACAGCAATGCCTTCTGCATCCTTATTCATCTGTTTCTCTTCTGCAATAGGCTACCAACACTATCCTAACACGAATTCATGTGTTGACTTAAAATCTGCTTAATCATGTTAACTTCATTTTCATTTGTGCCCGATAATAGTACATCATCTACATAAATTAAGATATAATCTTTAAAACTTTTAGTAACTTTTACATAAATACAATATTCATATTCCGATCTTACAAAATTCAAAGAAATCATTAAATCGTGAAATTTTTGATACCAATTCTTTGGCGAACTTTTAAGTGCATATAAAGATGTTCGTAATTTACACAATTTCCCTTCCCTTTCTTTAAAACCTTTCGGAAGTAATATAAAGACATCGTCTGTAATATCTCCACTTAAAAAAGCGCTACACGCATCAAGTTGATAAATTATAATTCCTAATTTATTGCATAGTGCTAAGAAAACTCTAACAGAATGTAGCTTAGCTATAGGACTATAAATGTCATTAAAATTCATACCACTCTGCTGAAAGCCTCTATCCACTAAACGCGCTTTATATCTCACTATACTACCACCTTCGTCTCTTTTCTTCTTAAGCTTAAACACCCACTTACACTCAATCAGTTCATTTTCATCAGCTTTTTCTACAATTGTCCATGTTTCATTTTCTTCCAATGCTTGTATTTCAGCTTCCACCGCATTTTTTCACATCTATGCATCACTACTTGCCATTGTATCATCATAAGTCTTTGGTTCTTCTTTTTCATGCACAGTTAGTAAACAATTTTCAAAATCTAATTCCAAATCGTCATATTTTGATGGTCTTCCAACGTCTCTTCTTAAGTCATATCTCAAATTTTCTTCATCAAGGGGTTCTTCATGAGCTTCTGCGTCACTTTCTTCAGTATTGTCATCATTGGTTTCATCTAGTTCTTCCATTTGGGCTTCTTTGCTTTCCTCTATGCATTCTAACCTATTTTCTACTGGAACGTCCTCACTATGTTTTTCTAAATTTGCTTCTGTGCCTCCATTGCTTGGATTGTTGTGTTTCTTTCTTTTCTTCTTTAGAAAAATGACATCTCTGTGTATCTCAACTTTATGTTTGTCTGGAATGAAAACTTTATATCCCTTCATTTTCTGACTGTAACCAATAAAAATTACTAATTTGCTTTTTTGCGTCCCTTTCTAAAGGTGTCTGTTTTGGATCCAAAACTTTTAAAATCATACACATTATCTCTCTTCTTCGACCATAATTCATAAGGTGTGTAACGTTTCTGAGGACTTGTACCCTTTCTGTTAAGTACAAATGCAGCCGTATTAACTGCTTCTGCCCAAAAGGCTTTATCTACTTCTTCCGTTTCCCTTGCTGCTCGCCATTTGCTCATTAGAGCAGTGCTTCTCAAACTGTGGTCGCTACCTCGGGGGTACGCGAAAATTTTTAGGGGGTACGCGGCCGGCCAACAATAAAATAAAACAACCCGGGACACGTATGGACACGTTGACGTGCGCGCGCCCCCTAAGGGCTTAGTCATCAGAGTGGGGCTGTGTGGCCGGCCAATCACTCGTGTCACTGCACTGCAGTAGCATTGCCTGTTATTACAAGCTCGCTCTCAGTATTGTGTTATTTTTGTGGTGTGTTGCGTTATTCTGCGGACACTCAATCCTGTTGAAACACGTTTACGAACATCTGTTTGAAATTTTACAATAAAAATTAACAATGGATAAATGGCTCCTAAAGAAAAGGCCTCATGAAGATCTGCATCAAAATTCTGGGCCATCAACTTCACAAAATGAAAGTAGACCTGAACGTCTTGTTACTAATGAGCAGCTCAAGGAAAAAATAAAAAACCCGAAAACTGGCAAATGAATATAAAAGTAAAAGAGAAAATATGGACGAGTTGTACTTAAAATTAGGTTTTACTTGGACTGGAAGCTCAGACGAGCCTAATCCACAATGCGTTGTTTGTTCAGAAATTTTATCAAACAATTCTATGAAACCTTCTCTTTTAAAACGCCATTTTGAAAGCAAACATGAGAACTTAGTCAAAAAGGAGTTACGGTACTTTGAACGTCTTTTGGAAGATTTGAAAAGTAGGAAAACACGATAAAACACTTTTTGGTGCAGAACAAAATGAAAGTGCTCTAAAAGCTTCTTACAAAGTTAGTCATTTAATTGCGAAGTCTGGTAAAAACCATACTATTGGCGAAAACCTAATCCTCCCTGCCGCAGCAGAAATTGTTTCTTGTATGTTTGGAGAGAACGAGACAAAAAGAATTACAGCAATTCCATTATCAAATGATACAGTTTCAAGGAGAATTAGTGATATGGCGTATGACACAAAAGAACAACTTGTTGGAGCAATTCGAGCTAGTCCTTGCTTTGGTATACAACTCGATGAAACCACGGATGTCGCTGGCCTAGCCCAACTGATCGTTTTTGTACGTGGCATTTTTCAAGATGAAATATTTGAAGATATTTTATTTTGTAAGACACTTAAAACATCGACAAAAGGTGAAGATATTTTCAATTTGTTAGATTCTTTTTTTTTCCGAAAACCAGCTCGACTGGAAAAACTGTGTGTCAGTGTGTATGGATGGTGCTAAGGCTATGAGCGGTCACATCACAGGGCTGGTAGCCATATTAAAACGGTTTCAACTGAGTGTAAGTTCACTCATTGTGTCCTTCACCGAGAGGCTTGGTGGCTAAGCACCTCCCTGATGAACTTAAAGATGTCCTTGATCAGAGTGTGAAAATTGTGAACTTCATAAAAACTAGGCCCTAAAATCTCGTTACTTTAAAATTCTATGCCAGGATTATGGGGAGGCCTCCATGAGAACTTATTGCTACATACTGAGGTACCATGGCTTTCTCGGGGAAATGTTTTGTCCCGTGTATTTGAACTCCACAAAGAATTACATATTTTTTTTACCGAACACAAATCCATATTTGTCTTTGTACTTACTGATTTTGATTGGCTTTTGAAGTTGGTTATTTAAGTAATATTTTTGGAAAACTCAACATCTGGAATTATCCATGCAAGGCAGTGTTTCTGATATTTTTAATATAGAAAAGAAACTGATGCAATGGTAAAAAACATCATTCTCTGGGAAAACAAATAGAAAATAACAACTGCGAGCCGTTTGAAGATTACTTACATTTTGCAAGATAAGAGAAAAACAATATCTGATTTCACTGAACTCAAGACTCAAATGGGCCAGCATTTGAATGCATTGAAGATCCGCATATGAGAGTACTTTCCACTTTGGAGAAACAGTATAACTGGATACGTGATCCCTTTAATGCTGATGCTATGGACACTAACCTGACTATCTTCAAAAGGAACACCTCATTGAAGTATCATGTGATCCCACGTTGAAAAACAAATATTTGACTGCTGGTACTACATTGTTAGATTTCTGGATCGGTATTGGGAAGGAATACAAAGAACTGTCAAGCACTGCTGTTAAATTTCTTGTTGGGTTTTCCACCACTTATTTATGTGAAAGGGTTTCTCAAGTTTAACCTATCTTAAAATAAATCTAGAAACAAATTAAATGTTGAAGATGATTTAAGATTGTATTTAACCAAGTTAAAACCCAATTTTGATAAACTGTGCAAAGGGAAACAAGCTCACCCTTCTCACTAATCTCTTTGAAAGTAAGCGCTTTTTGTTCTTTAAATTTTGTGTGTGTTTGTTTTTAATGTAATAAAATGTTTGTAAACATATTCTCTTTGTTTTTATTTAAACATGATGCGTAATTCAGTTTCAAAGGTTAACACTATACTTCTATGCTACATAGAAGGCTTTAAGATTTGTTTAATATTTTAATTATAGTTTACTTAGTACCGGTAACTGAGAAGGGGTACCTAAAATGTTTTGTGGGTAAAAAGGGGTACAGTGTCTAAATAAGTTTGAGAACCACTGCTCTAGAGTATAAACCACTGTTCTTTGATGTTTTATTCCTTTCGGTCGTAGTATGTTCTCCACTTCCTGGTTGATAAAATCTAGCCCATTGTCGGTTCTTAACACTTTCAATTTGCAGCCAGTTTGCCGTTCAGTCATTGCAATATAATTTTCAATAAGCCTCTTAACTTCTGATTTAGATTTCATGAAATATACATGCCGATACGAAGAATAATCATCTTCGAATAGAAGAAAATGACGCGCTCCACCCAAATATTCCCTTTCCATAGGTCCACATACATCGCTGTGTACTAGCTCCAAAAGATTGCTTGCACTTGTATTACTATCTTGAAAAGGTAATCTATGTTGTTTTCCAGCCAAGCACTGCTCGCATGTAAAATTATAATTATAATTATTAGAATTATAATATCAATTTATTGGCATCACATAGATACATCTATATTATGAACATAAATGCCAAAAAGACTAAATCACCTTGGAAAAGTGCTCTTCCTTTAGCCTTACTTCAAATTTTCATCACCAACAAAATCTTTGTTATTCTTATCTAAGAAACTAACTAGGATATAAACTCTGTTGCATTTCCCGTTTTATACTCTAATTTGAAAAATTTTTGTGTCAATAAGTGCACATTTATATGTGATCAATCTTCATAAATAGCTCCTAATTTTGACCACATTTGTGTTGACCCACTAATGTTCTCGCGACAACTGGGTGACTGGACCCATAACCTGCTGATTATAGATTAGCGGAAGCACATAAAAACACATTGTTTTGTGCCTTTTTTATTAATTTTAATTGAAACGGTGGAAACGGTATTACAACATACGTCAACTACTACTTTCTTATTTTTTACCAATCTCTAAAAACTGCAAATTTACCATTGTTTCAGAGCAACCAACTTCAACAGATATCATTTTCTCCAATGCCCGTTTAAAATTACCCTAAGAGCCAGAAATATTACATAGATATTTTTAAAAATATATTTTATAAATATTTTTCGTGAGAGGTTTTTGAATATATTTTTCATATTTCTTCTAAATATAGATAAAATATTCAATTAAAATATTTATTCCATATTTTAAAATTAATGTAAGCGCTATATTTTTTCTAAAATATTTGTAAAATATTTATATAAAAATTGAGATTTTTTATGCAATCTATTCAATTTATCAAAATGAACTAAAATTGTTCTTGGTTATTTAGAATGTATAACGTCGATAACGAAAACTTGAAACATACATAGAGTTGTCTAAAAGGCAAGAACTTATTTTTTCACACTCACCATACAAGTTAATAATCAATAATTCTGGTATCTTTTAAGGCATACTGAAAGTTTATGAAATTAATCACTATTTTTTAATTGAAGTGTTCCAAATAAAAAACACGTATTTATTATCATTTTATTTGAATAAGCCAATAAAAATTAAAAATACTCATTTTTAAGTCTAGCCTTGGCTGATGCCAGGTACAACCCTATGGCTTTTTTCATATCTTCGGTAGTGGCGCTCTCATGGCGTTTCCTTGTGGCCTCTAAAACAATGCCAATTGTATTAGATCATACCATGAATAAAACTTCGTACAACATTATCAACACCTACTAATACATTTGGAGCATTTACAATAATTGGAGTGGTAGCTACATTCTAATACTTACGATACTTATTTTTACTTTATTTCATAATATTTGAAAACATTCTACGTACAAACAATAAAACAACAAACGTATTCTAACCTCTTTTGAGGTTATGACGCTTATCTACCGAGATGAATCTCTTAAGCAAATCAACTAGCAATTTATCTGGTAGATGCAGTACATATATGATGCATAAAATTCCTACAATTATATTATTAAACGATTTCTGTACATAGCGATATTGAGCATTCCAATTATCTTATAAATGCCATGACATGTTCAACGTTTTGCTTACCTCGTAGTCACCACAAAAACTAAAACACACCCCGTAAACAATTAATTACACAGTTAACCCTAATCTGCCCTAATCGTATACTATTATAACTATAACATGTAACGGACAAACGAATGGAAAACGTTGATGATACGCACGTGAGCGTATGCATTCTATGTACCTAATCCAGACGCATCAAACAATACTAAATATATAACAACGGCACCGTAATGAATAGAGGTGTTGTGTCGACGTTCGCAACTTACAAATATTACAAATAATATAATACAAAACGCAGATATATTAATAGAAAAGTTACAGCGCTCAACTTAGATACTAATTAAATCACATTAGATATATATTATCTAATCTAATCTTTAAACTATCATTTTAAATAGGTACATACCTACTTAATATGTATGCATACATATTTTACCCATTTTATATTATTCGTCCTACGAACCAAATGTACAAAAGCAAAAATTCAATCTTTTTTTTATATGAAATAAATATTTACAGAAATACAAAGCAAAATATTCTTGCAGAGTTATGAAAAATATATTGAGAAAACATTTGCAATAAAATATTATTAATGCTACATAACATATATATTTTTTAAGTGTTTTCCTAATATATTTTCTATAATATATTTTATGCATATTATATTAATATAGCTAATATTCAAGAAAGATTTAATATTTTTTAAATATTTATAAAATATGAAATAAATATAGTTGGTCACTGGGGTAAGATCAAATTTCAAAACATAGAAATATATATGTAGGAGTCTATGTACTTTCTTTGAGATAGAATATATAATATTTTTTTTTGCCAGTGCATAACATTTTAATGTTCCGTGAATTTCCATTTCCAATTTCCATTCATGCTTTTTCAACATTTCAGAGACACTTCTATCAGCACCACTGCCGAGTTGACCTCCAAGTACCACTTCGCAGCTCATATGGGTCAACTGATCGCCGGAGTTGATGGAAATGGTTGTCACAATTTCTATCCCTCTTGTCCGTTCCCCGGCCTACAAGTTCTACAGATGATGAAAAAAGTACGGATGCGTTAGAAAGGCGACTGAAGGAACCGTCTTTGTTCGTTCATTCGTCCCGGAACAGTCGTATTCCTCTTGCAAAAGCTTTATGTTTTCTTTCCAGTATCTACGCGAGTCGAAATTTAAACCCGGTTCGCAACGAGTGATGTGAAAATTCTTGTTTTCTAGTTTGTAAAATCGAAATGTACGAAGAAATATAAATTTTTCACTTCAAATTATTTTTATTGGATTCTCTAGAGAGGGCATTGTAAGGATCGTATACCAAATTTCTAGTCTTAAAATACGTAATTTATTATTTTTGTATTTTACAGAAAAGACTGCAGCAATTAAATACAGAAAAAAAGTAACAATTGTACACTGTCATTGGTTTTTATGCTTGGTTGTTTTATATATATATATATATATTGTTAATAAATAATATTCTGAAATATCCGATTTCGTATTAATTTTATTTGAGATACAATGCAACTGGTTATGCATCTGAGTAATCTGGTTGCATATCGATGTCGTATAGAGTGATTCGAAATTGTGTTTTCGCGGGAAAAAAATCTATAACTTTTTAATTAGTGAAAATCACAACTTGTTGTATTTACATTTTATAATCAGAAAATATATTTATGCTTTAAACAACAAAAAAATAGTAGTTTAGGTGGTTAAATCTAGAAGAAAAAATAATATGGGACGTGGGAATATGCATGTAAATTTAAATTTTGCCAAGTCATATTTATTTTTTTATTTAATACTATTATATATTTTATATTATATAATATTGATGTTTATAATACCAAATTATTCATTTGAAAGAGAAATTTAAAATAAGAACGTTAAATAAATTAATGATAAACATTTTGAAATTCTGGTTGTTATAAATATGATCTTGTCATAATTTAATTATATGAAATTTATTATAACCGCGTGAATCTGCACACATTAAAACATTTTTTTTTAGATGCTTGATGGTATTGCAGGTGTTAATATCAGCTAAACTAGATTTAAATATTTGCCCTTGGTAAGCAGTACCTTTGCATCTTCCCAAGAAGATGAGGTGCCTTTCTAAGGATCAGATGGTGATAAAAGGATACGAACAATATCCTCATTGGCTGCTAGATGGTTAATTATTTTACCATAAAACTTTCGCAGAATTCCTTAAAAGTAATCGAAATGACCACCATATTAATTACGGTAATCGAAAAATACATTGTACTAGTAAATGCTCCAAACTTTGGTAGACAATAAATTGGAGTGCAGTGCTAACATTTTTATTTACATACAAGCCTAAACTTTATTTAAAATTGTAAATATTAGATGTATGTATTATCATTAATAGCTCAAATGCTTAAGCTGGAAGTAATTAATAGATTATCGCATCCAAACATAAGCTTATTTGCTCAATTAATAGGTAAGCATTGAAACTATGTATTTAGATTTGTGATGCATTATTATTAGCATATATTATCAATTTAGTAATCTATTATAATTTTATAATGTATAAAGTATTAAGCAAGGGCAAAATAAGATAGATATACTGAAGACACATTGTCAATCTTTATAAAGTACAATCACACAATAAATATAAAACATAAAATACTACACATTTGACATTAAAGAAATAAATTCCTCAACAGATACAGTGCTCAAGAAGCAACGCCCTTAGCTTGTTGCTTGGCTTGGTAGCAAATTAAATAATTTGATTCCCATCAAAGTAGGATATAGGATAATATTCAGTCTATTTAGCGACTACTTATATTTCCCTTTTGCTCTTGTGTTATAGTTATGAATGTCACAACATTTTAAAAAAGTTGATTGATTATCAAATATATAACAGAACAACTCCATGATGTCGATAACGTCGTCTAAATGTTATCTTGTAACGCGAAATGTTACAAAAATATATACAATGTACCACATGCAGTAAATTTCTACGAACTGTTTAATGTCCGCTAAGCGATATTACGAAACAATATTTCCCAGTAATGTAATACGAGGTCTTCGAGTAACATTACTTTAACATGACGATTAATGTTGAAGTATAGCTCTTCCGTAACATTTCTCATATATTGAAGAGAAATATTGATACAGTGTGGCAATTAAATGTTTCTATAAATATATCTACACTAATGTTTCTATTAGGATCTTTTATTTACTCCAAAAGTTCTTGCTGCATTATACAAGAAGCATGATGTTGAGGTTTATCGAGAGGTTATATTAATTAATATAAAACAGAACCTCAATCAGTCTTATTGAAATTGAATGTTAATATTATAATTGCATGTTACCCTCGATAGATCGGGCCCTCTGTTTATACGAATTTATCTTCACTTAATAAAATTACAATATTAACATTAAACATTAATGCCAGAAAAATATAATGGATAAGACATTTTATAATATAACATTATAAGTCTTTTTTGTAGTTATTTTTGCAGATACATTAAAATGGTCAATCATATATCATATAGTTCTATGTAAAAAGTAAATAGTAATACTATGAATAATATTATAAAAAGCTATTTAAATAAACGAAATACATTAATAAATACTTTAAAAAGTAAAATGCAGGTTACAGAAGACAATAAAGGCATTTATTGATTAAAAAAAAGTACATTAAATTCCATTTTAATAAACTTCAGTATTGGAAACAGATTATGGGGCACATAAATTAACATGAATAGAATCTAAACAAAAATCACAACACATAAGAAAACGCCCCGAATGCATTTTATTCCTTTGAACATTTTGCTGTTTTTCTATCAAATCTTTGTTTTGCATAACGAAACCATTCCACGACAGTTATTTCGTATTCTGTATCTGTGAGTACAATATTTCTTATAATTCTCTCTGAAATTAAAAAAAAAAAAAGACACCGTCAAAAATAGAGATCAGAAAAACTATTTTATTTATATGAAAATTGAGGATAAGCTGCATATTTTATATATAACATTGTTTATAATTATTGTAAAATTTGTATTTGATCAAGAATTACTATCAATTCTAAGAATTACATTACGTGACATTGCTTATCTTTATAGCAAGCACAACAGGTAGGTTTTACTATAACATATATAGGTTATGATATACATAATACATATCTGTCTTAAAGATCTTCGATGAATTTGAAAGGATCGACATACCTACTTTAGCATTATAAATAAAACTTACTTGATAATGTTGATTCATTATTGACGGAAATTTTTTCTCATCAAAACAATTGCGACGCACAATCCTAAGATGGTCCTACCTACGCCCTGTCCAGTCACGATTACCGTATATTGTGAAAGAGGGGGTTCACAGGTTCACGCCAACTCGTGCATGCGCGGTACGAAAAAACTTGTGATGGCAAGCAATACTAACTTTTACAAGTGCGCAGTGCGCAACTATAACCCCACTAAAATGATTATTATAGGCTACAAAAAATGTTAAAAAATTTCATCACCATTATTTACTATATAGAGAAAATTTACTCCATTAGTTTTGTGTTTTCAAAATCCTAAATTTGCAGAAACATACATACCAGTACCTATCTTACACTTTATAAAATGTAAATATGTTAATGTTACAAGCGCAAATGTTGTAACATTCCTTGTAATGATTCACCTTGTAAATATGGCAATGTTACAACTAAATATTACCTCAACATTTCTGACAACAAAGTCTTTGTTTTTGCAACATTGTTTTAAAATATTTTTTCCTGATTACATTGAAATGTTACTGTAATGGCCTGCAATATTTCTATCATTATTTAATGTTGCTGCAAAATTTTAGCAACATGTTTTTGTTTAACATCGCTGTCTAGTAAATAATGTAATATTACTGGGATATCTGCAACATTACTTGCCAAGTGGGTACTAGGCAAGGGTAGAATAGCCAATCTCTGAAAGTGCGGGCGACAGGATTCGTAACTTCTAATACCCAGCAAATATCTCATAATATTTTTTTGAGCAATAAAAACATCCCGTGATAGTGCCGACGAGCCCCAGAATACTATGCCATAGGTTATTCGAGAATAGACTTCACTATAAGTAATAAAATTTTAATAAGTCACTGATGGAATGCAACACATATTTTAAATTTCAAATTTGATAACAAAAAGTGTTAATCTTTTTGATAAAACATTCACAGTGCGGCCTCCAATTCAAATTTTCATCTAAAATCATGCCCAAAAATTTAATTATTGTTTTATGTTGTTTATTGGTAATATGTATTTATCGAATAGCGCCAAATATGAAAATACAGGTAATTAGTTTTAATAGTCAAATTAAGTTTTAAAATATTGGAAGTAATGAGCAAATTTCTTTGAATTCAAATAAGTAAATATTGTAGTATGTTTAATATAACTCATTTACAAACACTAGAAATAACAATACGTTATGCTAGTGCTGTGGTAGCTTCTCATTGAAACACGCTTTTCTCAAATACATTTTCTCGATGAAAGCAACAGAAATTAATAGGGATGGATTATGGGCCGTTAAAATACATATATCCTTATCAATATTCTCGGATGACAGCATCCAGTAGCGCCCTGTTAAAACCCTTGCTGAAATTCGATAAAGTTATTTACGGGTAATAGAAAATTTATGGGATGTTTGGCAACAAGTTCTTCGTTTATATAAACTCTAATCGATATTGCACCTAAATATAATAATTACATTATGAATTAAATAGTTATTTAAGCAACAGGAACACAGTTTGAAATAGTTTAAGTCTAATTTTCAATTAAATTAACCATTTAAGTGTTTAACAAGATTCCTCTTCAACAATCTTTTCCCAAAATATTTTTTTTTGTCGTTTCCATTATTTACTAATCCCCTGAAAAATTGCCAATTATTCGATTTGTTTGCCGTTTATTTCACAACGCATAGCTACTCGCCGGCCCTTCTTTTAATCATCTTAAGTTGTTTATGCCATTAAATTTATTTAATATTAATCCATCTTTGGTTAGACGCTGTAACAGTCACGCCTTCCCGTTTGTGTAAACAAACTGAATAAATGGACCCGTTTATTTATTTGGGTCACTGCGGACATTGCAAAAAAAAAAATCGAAACTGTATCGAATATTTATGAACGGCCAACATTTATGCGATTAGATAACAAGGCACTAATGTAAGGTTAAAATGTCACTAGAAAAGCGTAATTCAATGTGTTACTTTTACTTTAGTTCAAAAGTTAAGTTAATTTTCTCCTTATATAGGCACTTAATAAAAACGTTTTGATAATTTTAATAGTTATCATTATTAGTTGCCCTTAGAATATGCGTATTTCGTTATGATAGCGACTATTTGAAACGATTTCTTCTCAATTGACCGCCAATTATACAACGTGTGTATAAATTGTCGCAAAAGCTATACGCAGCGACATTCTTCCTTCGTTTCTGAATCTAAAATCTAAATGGTAAAATATGGTACTATGCCTCATGCGTCTTCAGGAGCCACTTGAAAGTAACATACATTTGGCAACCTGTAGTCGCATACTACCGTAATGGTAGTTACAATACTTATCAAAATTGACAGACCAGAATTACAAATGACAAATTGGATAACACAAATGATACATAGGGAAAAGCAATAAGAAAGCTTTATTAAAAGAGAATTAGTAGTTTTGATTTTTCGAACGCATCTCTTGTAATAAATTAGCGACACTATTACCTACGCATATGTTCAAATTGATATCCGTCTGTTTGTAAACACATTTGCAATCTACGATGTATTACTGCCTGTATTACTTGTTCAAGTCTTTCCGGTGTAATTTCTGATACTGCCGCGTTAATTCGTCCTATAACTTCGTCAGCATCTTGTGGATGTGTTGCGTAAACTTTCACCTTTATGAAACCCCAAACAAAAAAGTCTAGAGGATTTAGGTCGGGAGACCTTGCAGGCCATAAGATAGGACCACCGCGACCAATCCACCTGTTAGGGAAGTGTTCATCCAACCACTCTCTTACATTACGAGAAAAATGTGCCGGAGCTCCATCATGCATGTAAAACATGTTACGGCGTATATTCAATGGCATCTTGTCAATAACTTGTTCTAATACATTTAGATACCCGTTGGCATCAAGTCGATTTGGCAGATAGATTGGCCCAACGACACGGTGATTTATTATACCCAGCCATTAACTGAAAACTTTCTTTGGTGACCGTATTCCCGAAACGCATGAGGATTTTCATCGGCCCAATGGTGAAAATTATGGGTATTGAGTACACCATCTCTGGTAAACATAGACTCGTCGGTCCAAAGAACGCCTCTTAAAAAGTCGCCATCTTCTTGAATCCTATTTAAGATACTATGACAAAAGTTTAAACGGTGTATGTTATCGTTTTCATAGAGCGGCTGCACCTTAGTTATATAGTATGGATAAAGAAGGTTTTCACCAAATGAACGGTCTTATTACTGTAGATATTGAATGTGGACGCCAACTGTCGAGTACTGACGGAGAGATCTTCATGTATTCAGAATTTCCTCTTCCAGTTGTAATGTACGCCGTTGTCTAGGTCGACCAGCGTTGGCATTTCTTTTCTTAAACGAACCAGTTTTACGTAGACGTTGGTCCAGCCGTCGAAATACGTTTCCAGTAGGATGTCTCCGTTTGGAAAACGTACGCGATATTCCTGTTCTGCCATGTTAGCATTTCCATTAACAAAACCGTATACCATATACATATCGGCATATTATTAAATGTAAAAACCATTGTAAATAAACAAAACAGTAATACGAGAACGATAAAAACACTGAACAGAAAAACTAATCAAAAGAATACGAGTAATCACGAAAAAAGAGAGCTTGCATAAAATTGAACACTTCAGATTAATGTTAAAATTTGACAGTAATGGTTTTGATTGAAATCAAATTAGAATACAAAGTCATTGTCCTACAATGTTGCCAAATGTGTTTTTCATGAGAGGATGCTTATGAAGAAACCCGGCTCTAAAATCAAAAAGAAACTGTTTACGAAAAAACAGGAATAAGAAATCGTCTAAATTGAAAATTGCAGCTATCTACACCGACAAATAACGAACACAAACGCTTATTAAGGAACTAAAAAACCGAACTTCAAGAACCTCGTGAAGACTTATTATGAAGCATAGTACAATATTTTACCATTTAGATTTTCGATTCAGAAACGAACGAAGTATGTCGCTACGTGTAGCTTTTGCGACAATTTATACACACGTTGTATACTTGTCTTTATTTAGATTACTTTGGTCATTGTATCATTAATTGATTAAATGACCAAAGTAATGAATTGATTCATAGCATTCCTTCCATTTATTTTTACGTTGCGGCAATTCTTTTTCCCATTTTATAAATTACATATATCTACAAATACAGAATAAACGTACAGTCGAAACAGGGGTGCCACAGATAAGTACGCTTGGACCTATGCTTTTTCTAATTAAGCTTCTGATTTAGGTACCAGCCAGCAGAAATAGAAAAAAACAGTAACATTCATTAATGACACAGTAACCCATTTGTAATTTTTGTCCATACCGTCACAAAAATTTGTTTAAATTAGATGTAAAAAGAAGCTCCTTTACGAAGGTAATTTCTACATCATTATTTAAGTAATAAATTTGTTGTTAGGTCACATTAAAAACGTGTGTAACACTCGGTTGATATTAGCATACATATGTTTCACTTTAACAAGGATCTTCAGTGATATTGGTCAACCTAGTGCATTATAGGAAGAAAGTCGCATAAATAGTTTCTTCCAATTTTGTTGTTGTGTTAATGACTTATGTATGTTACATGGCACTAAATATTAAAAATAATTTACTGTTCCTATAGTTACTGCTGTTTCTGTTACCAAATAGGATTACCAGAACGAAGTCTATCAAGTCAAAAACTATAATGTTAGGCATCCACATTTGACGAAGTATTATAGAATTATTAAAAAGTCTCATACAGAGTTAGTCAAGAATTGGGGATGCCACAGGGATGGATGCTTGGATCTATACTTTTCCTAATTAAGCTTCTGATTCACCAATCAGCAGAACTAGAGACATAGTAACATTCGTTAATGACACAGTAACTCAGATGTAATTATTGTCTTTACCGTCATACAAACTTGCTTAAATTAGTTGTAAAAAGAAGCTCCTTTACGACATCGTTATTTAAGTAAGGTAAAGTCAGGTAAGTGTGTAACCGGGGCAAGTGTGTAGATTGGCTACACTTATTTTTAACATTAAAATAAGGATGTCCTCTGTTATATTACTAATGTACTAAACTTCATACTAGTTTTACAAATAAAAATTCACATCTGCTAAGGTGTAATAACTTAGATATCTTGTAAATTTATTATACCTTATTAAAAGGCATCAGTATAGTATTACACATTTGGCCGAACTAAAGGATAATGCTATTATATATAAATGCGGAACGATTACACACTTGCCCCATTTTGCTGGGTAAGTGTGTAGTATTGACACTGTTTAAAATTCCTTTTTTTTCTAAATACACCGTTGATAAATTATAAAAAGCGTATCTATTGAAGGCTTACAACTGGGCATATATTACGTACTTCTATGTGTACAATATGTTTATCAAAATGTCTTATTATGTGAACAGTGTTACATTTTTTTCACACTATGCAATTTTTACTACACACTTACCTGACTTTACCTTAATAAACTTGTTATTTTAATGACTTATTGATTGCATATTACGTGACACTAAATAATAAAAACAATTATTATTCTTGTAGTTATTGCTTTCTATTACCACATAGGATTATCACAACAAAGTTTATCAAGTCAAAAATTTGTTATATAAATTGCAATTGAGGTATCGATATTCGAAGAATAGTGTTATTGAATTATTAAAAAGTCTCATACAAAGTTAGACAAGGATCGGGGGTGCCACAGGGAAGTACGCTTGGCTCTATACTTTTCCTAATTAACCTTCTAATGTACCAACCAGCAAAAATAGGGAAATAGTAACATTTAACAGATGTAATTTTTATCCATATCGTCATAAAACCTTGTTTAAATTCGTTGTAAGAAGAACCCACACAGCACACTTAGCCCGACAGATATACACTGGATGTATCAATCACGCAAATATGTCTGGTTAGAAAGTCTCACACAAAGTTAATCAAGGATCTGGGGTGCCACAGGGATGTGCTCCTTCACAAAGACGATTTCTACACCGTTATTTAAATAAGTACACATAATAAAAAAGAAATTAGAAGAGGTTCATACCATCTCTCAGGTGTTGTTAAAGAATAAATTTTCGAGTAAATTTGGTGAGGAAGTGAGGATTTTTAGAAAAAATAAAACAATAATTAAATGAAGCCAGATATTCCCCAGTTTGATAAATTCAGTGACGTCAGTAAATCAAATAAATTACGATTCACAGGGTATCAAATTAATCCAAAACGAATATTCACAAATCTTACATATTATCGATAAATTTCTAAAGCTGTTTCTAGATGTATTCTGAATGTTAACGTGCGCGACTTTTAAAAAGTAAAATATCTCCGCTAATTTCTACGGTGTTCCCATTGATATATCGAACATATAATACCTTCTACCACTTTTAAACCAAACAAGAGTGGTGGTTGCAACGCGAGAGACTATAGTTTGTGTATACTTTCACTAATAATTTTATACATCACGAGGCTTCGTAAAAGAAAGAGTGAAGCGTTTTCACTGCGAATAACATTAAAGGAACCAGTTATGATCGTGTGTCGTTGGATTTTCGGTTTCTTGATGGTTTTCAACGCGTTGCTTTATACGAAAACGATCGTAGATGCCCAAACACCGTCCATACAATTGCCAGTGGAGTTGGTTGGATTTCCAGTGATTGTAATCGCCGTGAGGTTGTCGAATTTCGTTAAAAAATTGGCGTATTCTTTGAATCCCAGTAAGTACCTACCTTGATCATCTTTTCTTTCTCGTAATAAATAAATAGAAGCGAGTTAATATAAAGTTAATAACTTTACCCAAAAAGGAAAACAAAACTGATATAAATACTTTCTTTTACGTTAATATTTTTTTTTTGCGGTTACAAAATATATGTGTGCCAAAATAATTATAAAATTACACAAGCTTGTGAGTATTAGAAATTTCATGCGAGCGGTCAAGGTGGATTTAAACCGAAATTTCACTCCGATGATTAAGAAGTTCCAGGCGATACTTCATTAATATAATAATGATCCGTATGTCGTAATGTGATACATACCTTGGATATGTTATATGCATACGTACATTAAACTTACACAATGACCGTCGGAGAGCTGTTTGAATAAACATTGTTAGTCATTAGGCACTTGTAAAAGCAAATATGTGAAAGTGTGCCGATTAAAAATAGATCTCGTTCGATTTTACTCGCAAATTAGTTTTAAGATTAAAGGAACATTTAAAACAAAACTGGGATAATATTGTTGAATTTATAATATAAATTGAAAGCGTAGATGTAATAATATTAACAGAAGGATCTTTAAAGCACCGAATTAAGGAGTTCGAAGATAATTATTTAGCAAAATTAACTAGGCCAAACCTAGAAAAGCCTCTATACTTCTAAAGACTTTAAAATACTCCTTTTTTTTTAGGTACTTATGTTTCACGAACGAAAAGGGCTTTAAGCAGCGATGACTTAATAGACATGGTCGAAGCAGAAAAGCGTCTAGTGGCAGAATTGGGCAAAGATGTATGTATATACACTAGAGTTTGTCTACATCATGCGGAAAAAGCAAGGAAATCTATAGGAAACACGAGCAATTATAACGTAGATTGGAATGATGTTTTTAGGTAAGCTTTTAAGCATAAAACCTTTTCGAAGAAGTTTCAAATTTAACAGAGTTAAAACTGTTTCTATAATTTCTTTGTTAGAATACTATACCAAGTGATTGCACACGAGCTGATGATCATAAAGTAAAGAACAAATTTGTTGCATTTTTATCTTGCACGTCGATGTACAGGGCATTTCAATAGCAAACGAGCCACCTCAAATAACTCTTTACTTGCTGTGATTCATATAAAATTCCAAATTCTGTCAATTGCCTTATCAAGCCCGTCATTAAAAGTTATCCTCTTTTAATGACGATTTAAAATTATTCCTCGAGGCGCAACAGTCTCCATCCTTAAAATTTTAATAGGGAAGATGGGTCTTTGATCACAGTAAAATGGTAGCAAGATTCAGATTTGTTTTAGTATGAGATGGTATTTCAGCAAAAGGAAGCACCTGCACATCACAATTTCTGGATCATCAGTTTCGCCAAGGTTGGATTGGTTGAAGAGGTCTAGAGAGTGGCTTGCTAGATCGCCGGATCTTACACCACTTAATTCTTTCTCTGTGGGCATCTTAAGTCCAAGGTCCAATGCTACGTGTTCAGCTTCCATACAAGAATTACGCCAAAAAATTGTTGAAGAATGTCAATGAATAATTCCAGAATTTTTGCAAAATGTCAGGAGAGCAAGATTGTATGGACGTTAATGGTCAACCAATCCAACCAAAATCCAAACCATTTCATTGTAATCGTATTTTTATACGCACTTTTTGCTTACTGTTTAAAAAAATGACTTTTGAGTCATTTTTTTTTAATCATTATTGAGTGGTCACAAGACCGATTTTCCCATTAAAAATTTTAAGGAATGATTGTTGAATATTGAACGTAGTCGTCCCATGATATGACAATTGACAGGTTTCGGAATTTTATATATAAATCACAGCAGGCAGGGACAACGTCAATTTAAACTAGAATTATTATTATACGCTAAAGCAGAAACTATCTGTGATAAGGTAATTTCACGGTGTAAATTACGCGAGATTTATTTCCTTAATTATATATACCCCAAGTATTGTTTGTAACACGTTTCGACGCCTTGAAGCAACATTTTATTTAAGAGACAGCAAAAAAACCATTCGAGATAACAATGATTTGGAAATTAATTTGCATATAGTAGGATTAAATTACCCAAAATTTTAACAACGTGTACAACAAAGGTTGGAAAGGCTTTACGTAATGTATTGTACGCCATTTCCCAAGAGCTTTCTCCCGGCATATTGGAAATCAAAGAGATATGGTCGTGCCTTTAATGAACAGCCATTTCAATTGTTCGAGGAGTCATCATCGGACGTAGAGAAATTTTACTGCCTTCAATAACGTAAAAGAAATCCTATTCTTGTATATAGTTATTGCTTCCTATTATAATTTGTTATATAAACTGCAATTAAGGTACCTATACACATTTGGCGAAGTGTCATCGAATTAGGAAGGTAAACAATAGAAAAACAGGCTGTTGACCTTCCTAATTATATTACTCACACAGAGTTAAAAATAGATTATATGTGATTATATTATTTAAAAGTCTCATACAAAGTTATTTTAATGAACAGATTCTGAAAAACCGAAAACGTAAGACATCTAATGAAGATAGTAACATTAGTTTGAAAATATTTCTCGTGTAGGTGCCTTTGAAAACATTGAAACATTATTCTTGCGTCTTCTTGATTTTTTCCTATGTAATTTCCCACTTCTTTTAGCCACTGTAGTATCTTGGTACCCCGCATTAACCTGTACAGGTCACTGGTATATAGAAGTCATCCTCTGGGTTAATTTTTGACTTGCCAAACAATGCCTGCCGTTTTACGTCTAGAGCCTGGTATTTACACAGAATGGAATAAGAGATCTCTGTCATCCTATAACTAACAAGGGAGATCGGCAGGTGTCAAATTCCGATTTCCATGAAACCTTACAGACTGAAGGAGTACCATGGTAGAAGCACAACGCATTTTTTTCTCTGCGGAAACGCCCGATTGAGGGGTACAGCCCCCTCCAAAGTTTGCGCGATTTTTCAATTTTTTAGAATATCTCCGAAAATTATAACAGATATTAAAAAACTTCTTTAACATAATTTGTAGCAGATTACATGCCCCCAAAGATGACGTAATCTAATAACACGTGGTACCCCATGGTCCCCGTTTTTTAATATTTTTTTTGTTTTATTTCTCAAAAAAAGGCACCCGTACAGACAACGATGCTGTATAACAAATTCAAAGAATTAATAATAATAATAATTAAAAAATAATAATATACTGCTGTGTATTTATTGAAGTAAATAGAATACCAAACTGAATTTGAGCAAAATAGATTAACAGAAAATTAACTCTTTAAATATAAACGAGAGAAAAAAAAAACTAAAATAAATCTTCCTAAACAAAAAAATAATAATTGATCCTATATTTACAAAGTGCACACTTTAATACATTAACAATTATTACAATAAAAATTCTTTGATTGACTATATAAAAGAAAATTAAATATTTTAAAATAAAATGAATTACAAAATGGCAACAAAGATTAAAGAAATACGTCTACTTACGTCAATAGTCGAACAAGGAAGCTCTTAACAAAATCCTACGATTGTTTTTCTTACAAAAATCTCTCTCTCAAAAATCGTACAACGCAGACGTATAACATTACAACGACAATATTTAAATAGAATACGCATTAAATCAGCACAAGCGAACAATAGACATATGAATAACTGGATTAATTAAAAAATCTTAACACTACATAACTAAAAAACATACAATAACCCTTAAACTCAAATTATTCAAAACAAAACAAAATTGTGAAAATTCTCGGTAAATTGAAAATCAGCTGTTCAAACAAAGAAATCAAAACAACCATAATATGCAACTTACAATACACTCAGCGATAATTGGGTTGTACAAACCACAGCAATATCTTTAGAATAACTTTTTTTTTACCGAGGGGAAAATCTTCAGAAAGACACCTGCTGTGATGTTGGTTGCAGGTAGTGTGTGATTCTTACCCACTAAAAACCCCTCCTCTCTCCGCACTCTGCTCCAGGAACCGCTCGCGCATTACTTCAGGGCAGGTATTGTCTGTAATATTTCTAGGCACTAAGTTGTTGTTCTATCTAGGCTTCCTGTGATGGTCTGTTTTCGTCTTTCTCCTTGTTCTCTATAATCATTCTTATAGCTATACTCCTTCTTCTGTGGTTGTTAAGTCTTCTCTCAGACTCGATTCACTGAAGATTTGCCCTGCTAATTGCTGGTAAGCCTCTCTTGTTTCTTGCAATCTGTCGCATACAAAGGGGGTATGTGTTGCATCGTCTGGTTCTCCACAGACTAGGCAGCTGTCTGTTTCTGCTCTCTTTCGCTGGTGTAAATACTGGCGAAAACACCCGTGTCCCGATAGGGCTTGCGTCAAAAAGGAGTTTACTCCCACTGAAGGATTGGTTTACCCAGATTCACGCATACTTGTCCGCTGCCCATATTTGTTGCCATTCTGACATCAGGTTTTCCCTGGCATCCTTGTCCTGTATATCTTCTTTCCCTCTCATTAATTAGTAAATCTATGGGGGGTGTCCTTGCGATAATGTTGGCCGCCTCTCCCGAGATTGTTTTGTATGCACTACAAATCTTGATGGCCATCAGTCGCTGTATCCCGATTAAGGTTTTACTTTCCCTTAGACTGTGCCAAACCGGCGCTTCGTATAGTATCTGCGAGCTCAAAACACTCGTCTATACCCGTCGCTCTGTGGATCGTGGCCCTCCCACATTTGACATGAGTCTAGCTAATGCTGTTGCGGTCTTTTCTGCCTTCTCCAGAGCCTTCGTTACATGGTGCGCGAACTTCAGCGACTCTGATCCAGCCATACTTACTTGGGACGATCGTTATCTCTTGGACTCGGAATTCTACTGGGGCTATTTTTACTTTTAGTAAGAAGCACGGCTTCTGTTTTTTTTTTTTTGTTGGTGGTAATTGTAGACCACGTTGCTGTAGCCAATCTAACACCTGTTGCATGGTAGTGTTTGCCTTTTCCATCATGCTGATTTCGTCTTTAAACGAGGCTATTTGCTGTGGTAATTCCATCTTCGGAAGACCGTCATACATTACATTCCAGAGAGTTGGCCCATCCAACTGATCATTCCTGGGGAACTCCGCTAGTGACTTCTATTGTTTTCGTCATACCTTCCGCCTCCATTGTTATTGTCCTTCGCGAGAGGTAAGACACTAGGGCATTCCACACACAGTCTTCCTTTCAGTTCTTCCAGGATTATGCTCCATGAGGAATTATTTCTTACATCGAGTGTTATACCTCCAAGAATAATTCCCGGCTGCTTTGACCAGCTGGATCACTTCCTGTATTGCATCTACTGTCTGTCGACCTTCCTTGAACCCATATTTATTTCCAGCAAGTCCACCAGTTGTCAGTAAAGCTTTCCCTCTACTTCAAGGAGCCAGACTGGTCTACAGGACGACGGTTCCTCTAACGGTTTGTTTGCTTTCCTTAGGAACACCAACTTGGCATGCTTCCAGATGATCGGAAAGTCTGCATTTGTGGCAACTTCGTTATACACTTCCAGCGCATAATCTGGCTTATTTAATGCGATCATTTTTAGGACTTCTGATGGTATGTTCCCTGGTCCTGGTGCCTGGTGTTAGTCTTCATCCTGTTTGCTGTCAGACGCAGACGTTTGAAATAACTAAACCTGTATATTGATATACGTCAAATAATAAAATAATATCAGAGGCATTTATTAAATTAATGCATACACGTAGAGAAAGAAAAATGTTGAATTAATCAAAATCACTTTGTTAAGCTTAAATGCGTTGATGTAACAATGTTTTTGTTTGACTTTACATAAATTAATTCTTACAGTAAGAATTTCTTTTAGTTAACATAATTCTGTTGAATTAAAGAAACATTTTAGTTGTTTGCTGAATGAAACGAATTTTCTGTATATATTAACTCAAATAATTCTCTTAAAATTACTAAAATGTCAAGATTAAGAAATCTAAAGCTTCTTGGTAGTTGTTTTAAACAAAAAAATTATTTAATCAAACACATACAATACCATTAAATTAAGATTTCCTATATTTTTAACTTTAGGCGTATATCTGAAATTGGCATTTTGTTATTTTAGCTACATCGAAATTGTTAGAAATACACTTCACAGTAGTATATTTTGAAAAACATTTTTAATTACTTTAACAAAATTCGTTCTATTGATATAACTATATTAGATGTTCCGTAATGTTGGTTGCGTTAACCAATATTTTAGTTAATCTCGCAAGAATACCGTATAATGAAGGCAACCATATCGTTTTATTAATTTAACAAAGCCGTTCACGTGTATAACAGTTTTCTTCCACATAGCAGCAAATAGGTTAAATATAGGTAGGTATGTATTTCAGAAATCGCAGTGAAGATGGCGTTCCTTCCATTTCACACCAGTAAATGACACATAAGGGTCATAAAGCACAACAGTCAGAGTTAATACAATAGTAATCTAGTACATTTGCCTGTCAAACATTCAATAGAAGTTGCGACCACTAAAGCAGCGATTGTTGGTGTGCAATGGCAGTTATGACAGTAAAACTGCTATTTTTTGAGGGTTTTAATAAATATATCCCGCTTTACAGATATTTTACACTTTTTGTTGTGAATGAAATGATAAATGTACAATACCAAGATACTTGAACATTTCCTCTTGTAAAGCGAATCAAAAAATGCCCGTTAGGTTGCTATAGCAATAAAATATTATTAACTAAAAAGCAATTATGTTTTGGCTCAACATAATTTTCTTGTTTAACATAACAAAAATTGTTATTTTGACATAACAGATAACATTTATTCAATTTAACTTAAAATGTGTATTTAACCTAGCAACTTCTGCTTCTTATTTTAATGAATTCTTTTGGTTAATTTAACATGAAATAGCTATTTATTTTAACCTGAACACTTATTGTCCTAACAATATTTAATGTTTAAAATAAAATCATCTTGATTGTTAAAACAATGCTAAAAATATCAAATCTACACAATTATTTTAACATTCGCGTTTTGTTACTTTAACAATGGTTTTTGTTTGACTGTATTTAACCCAAATTTCGCAGTTAAATGCAGCGCTTTTTGTTAGATTAACACATGTCCTTCTTTACGTGTAGTAGAGCAGCTAATATCCAATGCCATGGATATTAACTGCGTATAATGCGAATATTATATATATGTACTTACCTTATTTGATTATATCATTTACTAGTTTTGGGTAAAAACTTACTTGGTGAATATAATCCACTTAGAACTTATAGGATATTCTGTTAGCAATTTAGGGATTAAAGCATCTATCTTCCTTTTTATTCAAGACGAAACGGGGATGAAAGATGATTTATACATCCGTTTTTTTGAGCACTGGGTGCAATATATTCGAATATCGATCGGGATACAATTCTATAATATATTTCGTTGCTTTGTATGTATAGATTACTATACTGTAAAAAAGATTTAATATCAACTGAGTGCCTCGTTCTTACTTTGTCGTGCCCGTAAATAAATACACATGCGACATTTCCGCTTTTGTATAGCCAAACGGAACTAATTTAATTTCTGTTTTCAGTCACTACAAGAGCACTACCGACAAAAATAAAGAATTTTACTTGCTCAGCGTTTTCCTGGGAGACTTCTTAGCGTCACCGAAGTTCTGCAATCAACTAGCTAAACGGGGCAGAGTGTGCAAGGACTAATAAAGAAGCTAGTTTAATGTTTTATACTGTATGTACAACACGCATGCTCACCTAGTGAATAGTGATTAATTAACCATTTTGAACAACTTCAAGGGTTGTACTTGCAAACAGGCTAATTGTAAATATGTTACTTCCTTTTCTTTGTAGGTTCTTTTTAAAAGACGTTGTAATTTATTGGTAATTATTATAGTATTGTTAAGGCGAGATTGTTAGATTTGAGGGCAGTAGTTTGCGTTACGAAAGAGCGATTATTTCGGCAAACTTATTTGTGTCATTGCAACTCCGCCATGGCCTTAGAAAATATTGTTATATGCGATGTAAATGTATATTTTTTATTTGTAAATAAAATTGTTTTTCTGTAATTTTTGCGCAGGTTTATTGTAAAATTTATATGGAAATAATTCTTCTTAGTTGTCTCTATGAACTATATGGAGAGTTTCTTTTGTTTTACACTGCTGATAAACACAATCTACATTGATCCAATAATAACTAACTATATGAAAGGTATTTTTACAGATTGTAGATATCAATATACTAAAAAAAAACTCAAAAACCTGACATGATCGCCAATTTTTGAAAATAATTTCAGAATTATTGTGTCTTTTAACCGCTCACAAGTTCAGAGTGCATCGGTAATGTCGGGCGCTACTCCGACTAAGGCTGCGATCAGAGTCATACCGTGTTCGGCCGAATTTTCGAATCTGTCGTATTATCCGATGTCGGAAGAAAAACAATGACGCAGAAAATATTGCAGCTGCTCACACTGACGTTGTTGGACGACTATATCCAACAATCGGACGAATTCAATCTGATTCGTTTTTATCGGTTGAATCGTCAGTATTTCTTGTAATATATGTGAATATACACGGTGTGCTCCATTTGAATTTCTTTCTTGTAAATATAAAATACATTTCATTTTCATTGCAGAATATAATGTCCTCTAATAATGGTAGATATTTAAATATTGTTTGAAATACAATCAATGTTGAAATTAAAACATACATACTGCTGTGTACTGATTGTACAAAATGAACTTGCAAAAATGAAATTAAAAAAAATGAAAAATAAAAAATAGCTAGCTCAACGGATAAAATATTAAAAGGGCGCACAAGAACAATTAGTCTCAGAGTTACCCTTGCGAATTAAAACTTGAATCCAACCGCGAAAAGTAACTTGTGAGTGAATGAAAACTGACTTTCTTAAATACCCCAAAAATTGAAAAGGTTTAATTAAAAAATAAAACAACAGAATTAACCCAAAAATGCTAAGTAACAATCCAATTTTATTATAAAAAAAAAAACCACAAGTCAATTATAATTTGCAGAAAAAAAACCGTGAACAGAAGGTTCTGGCCTCAATCAAAAACTGCAACTGATTCTAAATTACCATTGGACAATGCTATTTCCTATATCAAACAAAAGGTTAATTAGTTCAGGAAGATAATTTTTTTTTTAAAAAACAATCCACGTGGTTTCAAAATAAAATAAAACTAAATTAAACGTGGACAATTCCCAGTACATAACAAAAATGAAAAACTAAATGCAAGCACAATGCTTCTATTCACCCAACCCGAAGTGATTAATAATAATTAAAATGAAACAGTAAAATTCAAAAACGAAAAACTAACTCTTTAAACTAAAATATCTTCCCGAACAAAAATAATAAATGATCTTATATCTACAACCTCACATACACCTCAATATAATGACAATTATTATTTAACGAATGCCTTGATGGATGAAATATATACACATTATGCGAATCAAATTAAGATATAAAAATGTAATACAAAATGGCTGCAAAGATTTACAAAATTACGTCTACTCACGCTTGCGTCTACCAAGGAACTGAGTGACCAGGTTGAACAGTCGTATACAAACAAAAATCCTACTCTCGACTACCTGCAACGCAGCCGCACAATTCACCGAAGAAAACTACTAGAATAAACATTGAACAACATGAGCAAATAAAAGATATCTGAAAGAGTGAAATTAATTTAAAAAAACTTAACACAAAATTAAATAAATTATACAATTAACTCATTAACTAAATCTTATATAAAAATAAAATCTAAATCTGTGAAAATTCTCTCGATACATTGACAAAGGCTGAACGGAGTAAACATGACAAAATCTATGCACCAACAAAAAAAACTCTCGCGAAAACTAGGTGTCCGTCCACAGCAATACGTATTGCTGTGTACTGATGGCACCAGCATAAATGCAAAATGAATTTAAAAAAAAATGAAAAACTAAATTTACTAGCTCAGCGAATAAAAATAAAGGGCGCAAAAGAGGACGTTATCCTCACAATTGAACTAATCATGAAAAATAAAATGTGGGCGTTTGAAAAATTGACTTTCTTTAATTACTCTAACAATTGAAATGGTTGATTCAAAAATAAAAGAACAGAAATTTTGAATGACGTTAACAATCATTAAATTTATTTTTATAAAAAAAAAGAAAAAAAACATTTAATTACAATTATGCAGAAACAAAACCATGAATTTGAGATTCTGGCCGAAAACAAAAACTGCATTAGACTCTACAATTAAAAAGGACATAGCAAATCCTTCAACAAACAAAAGACAAATTTATTCCAGAAGAAAAACCTTTTTTCACAATAAATCCACGTGGTCTCAAAATTACAACACTAATTTAAACGTGGACAAGTAAATTAACAAAATTGAAATTTAAATACAAGCACAATGCTTCTTTTCACCTAACCCGAGTTGATTAACTAAGAAAACTAATAAACGGAAAAATAAACTCTTTAAACTAAAAAAACAGCCTTCTAGAACAAAATATATAATAACAGATCCCATAACTAAATTGTGTACACAAAAATTACAATAACTATTATTATCTAAAGAGTTCCTTGAAGGATGATCAAATTAAACGAACAACATTTTTAAAATCAAATGAATTTACAAAAAGGCAGCAAAGAAAATAAAATTTAACTGTACTTACACGACATCGTTCAAGTAACTGAGCCTCTGGGTTAAATACGGTCGCATATATATAAAATTTACAATTGCGTGCGCTCGCAACGCAGAATTCGTCTAAGAAAATTCTAGAATATAAACTACAAAATATACAATACTGATGAACGCAATATGTACAATTGAATAAATAATCAACAACTGAACAATTAAAATAAATTCAACAATCAGATCAATTAACAAAATCTTTTCAAAATAAAATATTAAAACTGTGGAAACTCTTTCGCGACATTGATAAAGATAATTTGGAATTAATAAAAATACAAATTTGAATTTTCGAAACCCGCGGTGTCAGACCACAGCAGTATATACACAAAAAAAGAACAAAATAGCGGTTGCAGTAGTCTGTTGATTGATTATAGAATGCACTTACACGACATCGTTCAAGTAACTGAGCCTCTGGGTTAAACACGGTCGCATATATATAAAATTTACAATTGCGTGCGCTCGCAACGCAGAATTCGTCTAAGAAAATTCTAGAATATAAACTACAAAATATACAATACTGATGAACGCAATATGTACAATTGAATAAATAATCAACAACTGAACAATTAAAATAAATTCAACAATCAGATCAATTAACAAAATCTTTTCAAAATAAAATATTAAAACTGTGGAAACTCTTTCGCGACATTGATAAAGATAATTTGGAATTAATAAAAATACAAATTTGAATTTTCGAAACCCGGGGTGTCAGACCACAGCAGTATATACACAAAAAAAGAACAAAATAGCAGTTGCAGTAGTCTGTTGATTGATTATAGAATGCACTTTGTCTTTTTATCTAATAAAAATTTTGTTTTCAGGTGTGTTTATAAAAATCTAACACTTAGTGTAATTTTTATAAGTTGAAATAATGGATATTGAAAAATTAATTGGATTAGTGTTCGATAAAAGAACTTTGTGGGATACTACGGATGTAGGTTACCATAATAGGGAAATGAGCACAAAGACTGGGTGAAGATAGACGAAAAAAATGGGTTGTGAAAGTAAATATATTAAAAATTATGACAGAATATACATTGGAATTTAATATATTTATTTGGTAAAGGTATCAAATTTTAACAACTGGGGAAAACTGTATGAAATTCACCTTTTTCTTCTCTTTGTTGATAAATTTCATTTATCCACACTTTCTTATCATTTTCTAAAACGAGTTTTGTTGCGTTGTTACTTTCTGATAAGAATATGCTAGATTTGGTATCCATTTCTTTGTATTTGTTATTTTATGTACTTGCAACGTGCAACGTGTTGGATGTACTATGAAATTCCGACAAATTCGGTTGACTCGGCAGAAAAATGTTTCGGGCAAACCGGAGTTACTGTGACCGTAGCCTAAAACCCTTCCTATGTCCTTATCTGATATTCCGGAAACGTTGATATAACATAGCTTCAGAGTACCAGTGGTCTCAACGGAACTCTTCCTTCCTTCCTAATTCAATTGCAGTTTTATTTAAATATAAAGACTTAAGAAAAAGAAATAAAGACATTTATTATTATTATTATTTATATTAAATCCGTCCCTGTCTCTGCGATTCTTCTCTCTCTCTCTCTTTGGTTGCCATAATTTTGCTAATCATATTATGGATACATTTCCAAATTTCCCGACAGGCTATCATTTTTGTAGTCAGATTATCTGGTGACACTATATCCAATGCTTCATGGACTGGCTTCCTTAAGTTTTCCCACGTGAGAAATTCGAAGACTGCGTCCTGCCCTGAGCAATAAATTTGAGCATCCGTTACCTCTTTCCCGAAGCGTTTGGCGTACTATCTAAGGGTGCCATGTCCAGTCAGGACCCGTGTTAAATGATAATCGATGTTTCGATAATTACAACTGGTTCAGGCTTTAATATCTCTTATCAGCCTTCTAGTCCATTGCGATTTGCCGGCCACACTCTCCCATCTTCTTTGCCATGCCTCCCACGTGATCTATTTGGCTCGTTTGCAGGCTACTAGTCCGCCATTTCTCCCCAATTTGCAGATCTATGGGGGTATGCTGTTATTACTTGCAATACTGCTGCAATGGATGCTGTCCGATAAGCCGAAGTTATCCTTAACATCATGATCTTCCTCTGGGGTCTTTCTAGCATGGTTCGATGTATTGTCCTCTCTGTCACCGCATGCAAGACTGGATAGCAAAATAGAGTGCGCGACTCCACTCAAGATCATCCATTTGTAGTAACTTGGTCCTCCTATATTTGGCATTATTCGTGCCAACATTGCTGCCCACTACTGCATATTGTTTGACTATTTATTTATTTTTGCACGTTCAGTACCGAAAAAAAACAATAATGGGCTCAGCAGACATCCTTGTTACGCCCTTAAACAATTTGCATTCAAGATTTAAGCACTGGCTTGAAATCACCGACTGGTCTTGATCATCGATTTGCATTTGTCCATGCTGGTGATGATAATGCTTTTATTGATGGTGCTGAATATACATTTCTCTGTAAGCAAAACACTGCTGACGTTCATCATAAAATGGATTCGGCAGTATACTATGAGGATTGATTTACAAAGAAACCACTTCCAAATATATACCGCAGAACTCAATAATTGCCCTTGATAATGCTTCCTGTCACTGCAAAACATTATAAAAAAATCTCACCCACAGCATGGAGTAAAAACCAAACAATTGATTGGTTTCGTGAGAAACAGTATATGTTAAAAAATGACGTGCTGGATTGTGTATCGCAAATTAAATTACAGTGTGGTAAAAAGCATCATGAAGTTCTTCGATTACCACTTTACCATTGCGAGTTAAACCTTATTGAAATGGTATGGGCACAAGTTAAACACTACGTCAAAATAAATAATGCTACATTCAGGCTAAAAGATATGGAGGAATTAATTCAAATAGCTTATAGCAACGTTACAATCGATAATTGGCAAAACTACATCAAACAGGTGGAAGCTGCTGAAAAGGATATTATGTGGATAGAAGATAATTTGCAAGATGATATCGAAGAAATTATTATTCGTATGACAGATTCGTCTTCAAAAGAAGATGAAACCGATTCCTCGAGTGACTAAAAATATTGAGCGATGTGAATACATGAGAAATGACTTATTATTAATTCATATTATTATAATTATGAGATATATTGTGTATGTATTATCAAAGACAAAAGTCTTGACTCAAGTTTGACATAAATAGAGATAAAATCATTCAATATATTCAAGGCTAGAGGAAGAGCACTATTATGGTGATTTGGTCTTCTTGGGAAATAGGAAATGTATTTTGTTATGATCCCAATAAATAGATATTATTATTATATTATTATTATTATTATTATTATTATTATTACGTGATTTTTCACTCTTTTTTGTAGAGGTAAAGCTGTGTTCCACGGCCTTATGACAAGCGAAACATCAGAATTAGTAGCAGTGTTGCCATTATTATTATTATTATTATTATTATTATTATTATTATTATTATTATTATTATTATATTTCTCTGTTTAATTTTGAGTCAAGACTTTTGTCTTCGACGGTACATAATTCCTACGTCTTACCTACTAAAAATATTATTGTATTACACAAGCATAAACGTATTATTCCAGCTATATTTGTATTATTTGATAAACAATTACATTTTTTAGAATTTTAATATCATTTTCATTAGATAAGCAGAAGTAATACTTAAATTATTAATCTCCATTTTAAAGTTTATATGAAATTAAATATGTTGCAGTTTACGAAAGACATAATACTTCTTTATTGTCATTTACGCATTTTAACTGTCAAAAACGCAAATAAAGGTTATGATTTGACCGCGTAAATTTCTTTTTCTATTTGTTATTTGTTATTCGGACGATAATGTTAAAACAAATTAATAAATAAATGCAGCATATTTGATATAATTTGATATCATATTTTCATTGTATGAAAGAAGAACATTACAGAAATATACCTACCTAGAATTTGAAATGAGCAGAAATTCAATACTACTCCAATTAAATAATCAATAAATTACCACATAATTATTTACCAAAGAAAATATATAAACAGTAGTTATTAATAACCATGACAGAATACAAAGTGAAATTTCAGATTTGCATTCGCAAAAATAGTCATGTAGGTTAAAAAATTTCATCGCCCACATTTAGAATTATAGGAGAAATTATAATTTACAACATTCCGTTACAATTACACTTTAGAAAAAAGACTCAGTCGATATTTGAATTGCGAGATGTTTAGTTTAAAAGTTTGTGTTTTCCTCGTGTGCTGCGGCATTCTGACCAACACTGCGGCAATACTCCAAGCAAGGCAAGATCCCTTATCGTTAATATGGTAAGTGTCAATAAATTTGTTAGTGTAGCATTTGTATATTTAAACATTTTTAGGCACCTAACCAATTATGCCCTGCATCCAAGAAGGGCGTCAAAGTTATTACCACCCCAATTATCTACACACTAGAGACTATAATAATATGAATGTGGTATCGAATATGCAAACTATATTGGGGATTTTACATTTAATCGCGAGAAATGACGATCACGCTGTGTCCCTAAATTATTATGTGAATTCGTATCAGGAGGTGCAATTCCTGCAACTGGGAGGCAAACGTCCTTATCATCTTTTCAAATTGATATGAATTCTCTATCATCGTAAGTCTATAAATATTTGCTGCGATATTATGCTATAGAGACAGCCATTAAATTCTATAGGTTATTATCAGCATTTGAGGGCCCAAGCACTTCTCCAATCATTTTATTCGGAAAGGCAGCCCTGTTGGGGTATTCGTCAAAGGCAGAAGATCCCGAAACCTGTACCATTGCTTATCCAAGATGTCCCAAGAATCCAGATGTCCTGTTGAACTATTTAAACAACCATAATGGGGGATTTTTTAGATATTTTAACTCGATGCAACCGGTCTTTTCGCAAAATAGCTTTGATCAAGTGAATTCGCAAAACCAGATCTCTTTCAATCCGTACAAGAACAACCCAAGCGATTATGGAGAAAGGATAAGGGATTATGATAGAGAAACGAACTATTTTAGGTTCCCATATAAGAGGGATAATAATTATGGGGAGTATCATAATAGGAAAGTCATATTTCCCGTGGAGCGATTTGAAGAAAGTGAATATAATAGATTTGGAATCAATTATTAATTAATTAATTAATTAATCAATTAATTAATTAATTAGTTAATCAGAGAGAAGATACGCTCCAAAACAGAGTGGAAAATATCAACAATTATTTTCATGATATTCTTCGCAATCTTAATAAAAATATTGCAAATAAGTTACTGGAAAATAATCCTATATCCGATATCTTAAATACATTACAATACATACTTGTTCAATTAAAAGTGCTACAGATCCAGATGGTTTATCCACTGAAATCTTTAAAGATTTGCATAAAATCTAATTTTATTTTTACTATTAATAATTCGCCCAATAAATTTCCATTCTGCTTAAAAAAAACCTATTCTACTTCCATTTCCATTACTTTCTCTCTAACAATAAGTAAACTTTTAGCTATATTGGGGCATGAATCTTATCTTTGCAAACATATAATTTCAAATAATCTAAAACTCTAAAAAAAATAATCATTTAGGCAAGGTAAATAATCTATTAAAGTTACTTTATCAATGTACACTTATCTAAGAAATAGCGCCGGTTCGTGTTTTCTGTCATTTAAGCAGAACATTTGCCTGTGTTTAACTTGGTCTATTGTTGGATAAGTTGGAATTACTTGAAATGTACTTCAATGGTTCACCCCTAACTTGTCTGATAAAAGACAACTTATTACTATCCCTGTCACAGAGCGAAACAGGAAGCAAGTATTTTGTTCCGATTCAATTATTGTTACAATCGGGCTGCCACAGGGGGGAGTGTTATCACCCTTACCGTTCACTTTATGTATAAATGATATATTTGCTTTAGTTGAGGGAAATTTCCTGACCATCTATGCAGAAAATACTGCGACAATAAGAACAATACTGGTTTATTCGTTGATAAACTTTTTTAAAATATTTTGAAAACAAATTAAGTTGTGCTTTTAGCAACACTACAACGCGGAAGCTTTGACTTGAAATTGGATATATAAAGAGAAAAAAAACAAACTAGGTTTTACAATGATCCATCCGAAGTGATCCGTATCTTAAGTGTGAGTTAATCTCTTCTGAATGAAATAGTTTAAGGTTTCTATATTAATTACAATTTTAAGTGACTAAATTTAAAAATGGATCTATTTATTCCGGAAATTATATGATTAGTGTAGATATTAATCATAATGATTTATAAAAAAAAAGTTGAAAATATTAAGAAACAAACTCTTTTTCTTATGATTTACTATAATAACCGTCTAACAAAAATGTATTTGTACATACAAGTGTTGAAGTTTACAAATAAAAACAATTATCGATTAGATGAATTTTTTTAAAATAATAATATATTTATTTCTCGAGACATCAGTGATGCATAAAAAACGTCAGGTACATAGGTAGATACAATCGATAAAATACATTGAGTAACTCCAATACACTAAAACATAAAAATACTACATTATTTCAGAATCATTTAAGAAATTATTTCAAGAATCATACAAACGAGAGACAAACCTGCTTAACCCTCTTTTTACACATCGACAGTGGCATTTCCTTGTATCTTAAATCTTTTACACGGTTAGCCACTACCAAAATCTACAACAGCAGTTTTATTGGTGTTCAAGTACAATTTATTAGTTGGAAAATACGAGTTTATATTCTTCAGTGAAGCATTGGCAACTGTTGTAACATTCTCTTTGTTTTTACTTGTTATAAGTAAAGACGTGTCACCAGCAAACATAACCGTCCATAACATCCATCCGTATGTCATTGACATACATAATATACAACAACGGACCCAAGATACTACCATGCGCCACATCCCTATTTAACAATGACTGTAATCTATTCTGCAAGTAATATGAAAACCAATACAGTGCAACTCCTCTTACTCCATAACATTCGAATTTCATTAAAATAATTGTGTGGTCAACTAAATGAAAGGTTTTACTTAAATCCAAAAAAGCAACCAACACAAGATTCTTCTGCATTTAGGCCTGCATATAGTTGATCTAGAAATTTTACTATATATGACCGAAGCTGTCGATTTACCTTTTCTAACACCAAATTGATTACCGTTAATTAGTTTTTCGTCATCCAAATATTTCAAAAGTCTAATAGGAACTAATTTTTCTATAATCTTGGGAAAAATAACGCTCAAAATAAATATTGGGCGATAATTACTAACAACCTCAGCTGAATCATTTTTTAGCAAAGGCTTAATTTTCGCGATTTTCAACTTCTCAATAAAAGCAGCATTGGAGAATGGGTTATTAATAATTTCTGACAGAGGCAGAGCTATTTCAGCGATGCATGTCTTGAAAGTGTAAGTATTAATGCCATCATATCCTGATGAAAATGAGTTCTTAGAGCTCCTAACTACCGTGACTTTGTTTTAAACCATCTCATATTAATTATTCTCTTTCGGTTTGAATATAGGGCCATAGTTGGACAACCTAGTCAAATCGGTTCTTGTCTAGATTCGGCTAATATTTTTTTCTGAAGCAGTTTTATGTACAATATTGAATCCCAGAAAGTTTTAATTCTGTATTAATATCAGCTGAATCTATGCAAGAATAGATTTCACTAACTTATCCGGTTATAGCCTTTTTATTATCAAATTAAACAATGTGGTAAGATCTTGACTGCTCCAAAAACCCACACTTTATCGCTTTTAATCTTAGGATTTTTGGCATGCCGAGAAGAGAAAGCCACAACACCGTAAAAATCAGTAAAACTAATCAACAGTTTGCTTTCGTCTAGCCTTGATAAGATCCGGGGATTGTAGTAATCAATTGTTCCGCAGAAAATGGAGGAGAGATTACAGACTAGCAATCAGACTATCACTACAATAAATGCGATCTTTTGCGGCGAAATACAAATGAAATGAAAACATTCAGCACGTTTTCGGGCGCGGATAACGAACGCAGACATCCGAACCGGGGGTTGGAACGAAATGCGGTCACGTGTTGCTGTCACCATCTTATAATCGCTATTATTAAGTCCCCATAGGATGACAGTTGTTAATATCGAGCCATTATTTTTTTTCTTTTCATTGAAATTCTTTTATTGCGTGCCACACATAAAAAGAAATGTTCAATTTAAAGAAATTTTATTTAAGTTAAGAATATCATTGTTTCATATATACGAAAATAAATATATTCTTGGAGCAAAAATAATGTTTATTTAATTTTTAAGAAAAAATATCTTAATCCAAAAAAATCGTTCATTGAATTAAATAAAGCTTACTATTAGTTGAAACATTGCAGTCTCAGCCTAGGTTTGTACATCTTAGTACAAGAATATTTTTCATTGAATGAAGCTTTATTTTCTTGCAAAGAAATTTGAATTTTACTCTAAAGAAAAAAATATACTTTTAATTCAAGAGATTACCTTTGGTTGGGAAAAGAAGACTTTTACTTGAACTAAATATTTATTATTTTGAAAGAAGATTGTAGTTTTATTTACAATAATACTACTGTTTTTTAAAATGTATTTTTCTATATGTCTATAAAACCCGCCACTAACATCAAACTGGATACTAGATATATATCTCTATCTAGTATTCTATTTGGTATTAATGGTAAATTTTTTATACATAAAAAAACAATTTTAGAAAATATAGCAGTTTTTTAAATAAAACCACAATCTTCTTTCAAAATATATTTAGTTCAAGTGAAAGTCTTCTTTTCAGATTGTTTTTACATTTCTTTAGTTACCATCATAACAATGTTACCGCTATTATAACATCATTTATATAAAAAAAAAAACAAAAAAGCTATTCTGTACATAACTTTATTTTTTATTTATAATTTTGGCGTTATAGGAAAAAACGTATTACAGCACTATAGCACACACCTCACAAAGAGACTATACATTTTCTAATTTTCCGCAACGTGCAGTCGAATTTTCTGGATCCTTTAACTAGACTTTAATCTTCAGCTATTCTTCCGAATATCGGCAGTCACTTGTTGCTCCTTTATTAACATTTCAAAATTTTCAGGTATCTAAAGAGATACATTATTTTGCAATGAATACATATACTTCACAATAAATAGTAGATAAGAAGATGTGGTATAATAGTTGGTATATTTTTACTTGTTAGTGCAACTAAGCATTCGAATGTATGGCCATGCTGTTTTTATTTTTATTTTTCACCTCAATTAAACAACATAGTTATAATTATTTATTTATTAATTTATACAGCTTATGGCTAGCAAACATTCTATACTCTTCTAATTATTAACTTTTAAAAGTTTGTTGTGGACCAAGAAAGCTTAAGATTACTTAAATCAGAGAAATTAGACAGGATATGTTGATTTACAGAAGAAAAACATACCTTCGAATGGATAAAAATGCTGTTTATAGCTTCCAAAGCCGGTTTTTCTAATGCTTTTTTTCGACATTTTGCAACCGCGTTGGATGGAGTAAATGCAGAAGAATTAAGAATTGGTAGGCAAATTTTAAATCTGTAATTAAATATACGTTAAGTCATCTTATAGATTAGCAAAAGATAATTACCTTTCAAAAACTTCCATTATCAAAAAGCTTAAGTACGGTTCTGCAGTTTAAAAATAAAGCAGTGAAACCTTGAATTACTTACCGACTTCCTACAATTATATATACAATTTAACGTATTTAACACAACCGCAATTCACATTTCTATCTTCTATGCATGCACACAACTACTGCATTATTGGTAATCGTTCGAGTGTCACGTAGCCAAATTCACCCCACCGCAAAAATGACATCATATATTTTAAAAACGAATTTTCACCTTAACATAAGTACTTATAGATTTAGTTCAAAATATTAAAATCCTAATAAAGAATTTATTTACTAATTCAAATATCTGATCCACTCCTTCGTTCGCCTCTTTATTCTTAGATCGAAAAAATTCGTTTCTTAGAGAAAATATATTTTTCTTAAAACAAGCCTTATAACCAAGAATATCATCGATTATAACCAGTAAAATATTGTTTCCATAAAAGAATAATTTTTTATTTCAAATACAGATATATCTGAAAGAAGTAAAACTTTTTAAAGAAATATATTTACTTAACTGAAGAAATCCTTTTTATGTGTGTGTGCATGCGTTATGAGAGGTACCTGCAATTATTAAAATACACTGAACCAAAAAGGGCCCTGAGGCAATGAAAAACTCTTAGACGTTTTCGATTTTTACATTGTTTTTAACCAGGTATCATTCGGTTATAAACCATAGTATTCGATTGTGTTTTTCGTGACGTCACAGGTTCAACTGGTTGAACCAATTTTAATCGGAGTCGGGATTGGGTATTAACTTTTTAGCAATATACATAACACTTCTTCTTACTGTTTACAGCTGTTTGGCAACGGTGTCACATCCTAAGTTTTCATCAGTCGTAGAAAAAGTATTAAAAATGTTGCTTAAATTTATAATATTAATAATATAAATGTTGAGTTTGAAGAAACTGATAGTATGTTATAGAATAATTTAATCCACGGTAAATATGAAAGATATGTGTTTTACATTTATTCTTATAAATTTCATTTGCAGATGATAGCTCTATGTATGAATTTTTTTGAGGAGGCATTAATAGCGGCAAATTAAAAAAATACGGCTTATGCGATATAGGAAACTTTTAAGCTACCCTATTAATTGAATAATCTTTTATGAGGTGACATTCCAATAATTAATATTTATTAATTAATATCGTCAACACTGCGTTACTGAATATGTGCGTATTCTAAATCAGTAAAAAATTTACCCAGAAAGCCAGCGATTTCTGGTTACTGAAATACGTAGCTTCCTTGACGTAGGGCAAATAATTATCTTACTTGATAGTTTTACAATACATTCTAATAGTTCATTTATTAATACATGCTGTTGATTTGCAACATTGAGGAGCGATCTGCAATAGACGCAATTGTCTCTCCTTCGCTAAATACCAAGCCTCATCAAGAGACATTTTTTCATATGGCACTGTCATGCATCCGCCTATATTTTTCTTGTAAAATTTGAGTGTATAGACGGACTTAGCAACTGAGATGTATCGACCTGCATTTTAAAATGCATTTAAAATCATACGCCAAGATATCTATTAACCCAAGTTCGAAATAATCTGGTATATCTCTCATGGCTTACTCTTTCGTATAAAGGAATAATTTGTATATGCACAATTTTTAAAATTATAGGCAAAACATTCAAACTTTGTTTGGAGAATGTTTGATATCGTCCAACAGCTTAATACAAGACGCAAATATTTCTTTTCAGTAAATTCTCGTATACATTCGTAAAAAAAGGCTAATGTAACTTTAGTATTTCGAAAATATAAAGCGACATGTTATAACCTACACAGTTATACCAAACCTGTATAACGTTTACATTCGATCGGATTACTTGTTGTTAATACCCGGTTCTTACCTATCACGTCATGGTTCGAACTCATTAGTTAACCAGCTGTGTACAATCGAAAACGTCTAATAATGTCCGCGTCCGGGGATGCACAAGTGGATAGAGTTTCAGATGTGGACTAAATAATATGGAGTTGTCTATAATGTTAATAAGTGGGAAATGTGAGGATTCAGATTTATACTAGTATAATACAGTTCAGACCAAAATCACATTAGTTTAAAAAGCGAACAGAAAATGAATTAGGTTAGTTATTGCAATAAATAGCAATCTAGCTTAAAATGTGTATCTAACAAATAAATTGATTTAATGTGACCTAGGAATCTCTGCAGAATGACAATAGTTCTTCTTATTCATGTACTGTTGTTTGGAGAATGTGTGATATCGTCCAACAGCTTAATGCAAGACGCAAATATTTCCTTCTCAGTAATTCTCTTATACATTTCGTAAAAAGGCTAGTGTAAACGTTAGTATTTTCGAAAATATAAAGGCGAATGTTATAACCTACAACAGTTATAACCAAAGCTGTATAACCGTTTACATTCGATCGGATAACTTGTTAATACCCGTTTTTTACCTATCACGTCATAGTTCGAACTCATTAGTTAACCAGCTGTGTACAATCCAAAACGTCTATTGTTTACTTACCTGAAAAGGTGCATTAAAATTTATCCAAAGAACGAGTTCATCAAATTAATGAAAAAGGTTTTATTGAATGATAACGGAATTTATTGAGTATCCAATAAATCATTCATTGTGTTAATGCAACTAAAATCATTGAAAATGCATGGTAGCTTGATTGGCTTAAAGAAATATGTTATTATTTTAACGAACACCAGTTTTGTTTTAACAAATTTATTTGGTTTATTGAATGACATCAATACAATGATTTGTTATAATAATGAAAAAATATAAGATAATAAATAATAATGAAATCTAATTTATTACTTAATCAAAGATTGTAAATAATTTTTCATCATAACAATGACACATTTCGTTCTGTGGATGAAAATTCACTCAATGAATGTGGATTATTCATATGACGTCTCTAGTATTTTTTTTAGTGTAAATTCCACGCATCTTTTGTTTTAATAAATAATAAATACGAAGGAATTGTTTCGGCCGATTTCACCTACTGAATTATAAATAATAGTCCAACAGACAAATTGACTTATCAGAATATAATGCGAGCCAAATCCGTATAAATCTGTGAAAAGGACAAAGTGCGGCGGGGACTGGCAGAATAGTGGTAAACCTTCATTTAGTTATATGCAAGTGAGGATTTATAGAGCATTAAGGGATGTTATACGGAAAAGAGGGGTGCTCCTGGTGCGACGTGTCGCCATACACTTTGAAGTTTGCGCCTGTCAAAGAGCCTTTTGTTATTCGTTACTTATTATTACGTTCGTTTAGATCTTCGGATCAATGTGTACGTGACAATGAGTTATAACTTCCTCGGTTTTAATTACTGCAAAACCTTTTAATCTTTGGTATCATCGTCCTTTTTTCTCTCTCTGCTTTACTGAAGGTTTCTCCCTGGATATATATATATATATATATATATATATATATTGTACGTGTTTAGAGAAATGGGGAAAGAACTTCGCGTTAGAAAGATCATCATGAATTTGCATATTTAAAATAATTTCTACGATCAAAGGTAATCCTATACAATGAAAGTGGTCAATTTTCCCCGATTTGTCCAGAATTCTACATTACTTTCAGTGATGTTCAAATCAATATTTACATCCAATCAGTGTTATGAAATTGATAGTACAACAAATTGCGAAAGCTCCTGGTGTTGATCTGATTGACAAGTTTCTTTCACAAATATCCTAGACACTGGTATAATCTTTAATATCTTTAGAAAATTCAGGATCCTAGTCATCTTAAAGCAGGGTAAATCGCCAAATGGTCCTTCTAGCTATCCCCCAATAACACTGCTCAGCATGGTTTATAAGTTGCTAGAACGCCTCTTGCACAACAGAATTTATTCAGCAGTGCAAGAGGTCCTTAACATTGAACAAGCTTGTTTTAGGAGCGAACGGAGTGTGATCAAGTTGGCTCCAGAGAGGGACGAAAATGGTCGTCACATTCGTAGACCTAATCGTCAGCGTATGAGTTTGTTTGGAAAAGGAATAATTTACAAGCTACAACAACAAACCCGCTGCAGAATATGTTGCGTAACCGCAGGATCATCGTTGAACTGAATGGCATGAGGAACAAAGGGGTGACAATGAACTGCGGGCCTCCTACAGGGCTCGGTGCTGGCGCCGCTCCTTTTTAATATTGAGATTAATGATATGCCCCACGCTTTGCGTTTGCTATCCAGAGGAGGGGTCTAGAAGTCTGCAACCAACACCTTACATCGGATGTAACAGTCCTGCAGAACTACTATAGAAAGTGGAAGTTATTACTCCTCTAAATCTGAGGTGTGTGTTCAGGCAAGCAAATGAAGAGTTGGTGATCTATTTTGATGGCATATACCTTGGAGTTACGCTCGATAGGTCCCTGACACTTGAAAAATGCAGTAAGTAAATGTCCCCAAAACTGAAACCCGCAACAACTTTGCTGGGACTTCCTGGGGAGCGCGAGCAAATACTCTTCGCCCTGGTGCGCTCTCTTTTCGACTGCAGAGTACTGTGCTCCAGATTGGTACAGAAGCATGCACATGAAGCAATGAGAACAAGTTCAGGTGCAATCAAGTCAACCCCTATTGCATGACTGCCAATACTGTCAAATATAGCACCTACGGAACTTGCGAAGACTATCTGCTGCAAAATAAGAATATAGGACAAAGCACACAAAATTTACCCATTCAGATGGATCTCAACGATATTCCCCGCACGTGGCTAAAATCCAGACATCTCATATGAACTGACAACAAGATACAGGTTCAAAGAGTTGTGACCAACATCAGAGCTATTGTAGCTGAAAATCTACTAATTTGCCTAGACATTTATTTTGCTATTGATGCACAGTTATGGTGTCACGCACGACAAACGATGGACCATATTCTGAAAGAATGCCCTCTTTCTCACTTTCCTCGTGGCCTAGAGGAGCTAAATCAGCTCTCTCCAGCAGTTCTGCAATGTCATGCAAAAATCGCCACGTTATTGTTTTGTTAACTAGCTTCACTCGAAACAGTGGATGTAAATATTGATATGGATTTCCCGGAAAATGGAGTGGGATCAATATATTAGTGTGACTTAATTCACTTAATCTTTACTGTAGCTTAATTTTGCTTAGCTCAATAATCTTTTGCTAATAAAATGTTTTGTTGATTTAACAAAACGTAACCTGCTTTAATGAAATAATTATTAAAGTTTCAATTAAGAATTTTGCCCAACCAAAAACAAAGATTTTATCGCACATCCTTGCTTGACTCCACTTTTTCGATGGGTACACAAAACACCGACAATTCAATAAATATAATTAATTCGCATTAAACGAAAAAGTACATTACCTATGACGGTTTTCCACGCTATATTCTCCCTATTATAAAAGCCCAGTTATGAAAGTATTTGTTTATTTTTTGAAATATTCTCGCGCGAAGATTGAAAATCAAACAGACATTAATAATTACGCGAGCATATTTAAACAATAGGGGCAGAATAGTTTGCTCCATGTCATCAGCTACAATAAGCTTAATTAATCGTCGACAATTAGCAAATAGTGTGTGGTTGACTGATACAAAATGCCTATTTCAATCATTTAATTATTCTTCCCATTTACAATACCTAACCCTTTTAGTCCGGAGCTACTGCATGTGATAGATATGTAAATACAGGCGTTAAAATATGAATAAAATTAGCGACAGACGAATATGGTTCAGAAGCAAATGTTCACCTCCCTTATAAACCGCATCAAGACTTCACGATTCCATTTACAATCTTATGTACATATACAGGGTGGTCTTCGGGGTATCAGAGATAGTTCCTACAATATATGAATTCAACACTAATTTTGAGCAAAAACTATATTCTATCTACGTTTCCCGAATTCCAAAAGGTTCCTAAAATAACGTGGTTTACATTAAATTAGTTTAAATTAGGGTTGAGGTGGTCCACAACCTGCTTCACCGCGACCTTTTCAGATCTATTGTGATCCTCTTTTTCCTAGAAGACGCTCTCTAATTTTGCCATCTTAATTTGGCCTATCATCCTTGAGAGAGGCATCCTTTGTGTAGCTATTAGCTATCGGGTTCTCTACGTCCATTACCAGAAACCTTATCCTCGCCAGGTCGGCGCATTTACCTAATACATAAATTGGTATTTCTTACTCCTCTTGGTAGAATCTGCAAGTAGCATCATACCAGGCTCAGATTGTCAGCAGACCTGCTTTCATTTTGACAATCTTCCTATCTTTACTCAGTAGGTCTTTAGTCAATTCTGGGTTCTATTCGTTTAGTAGCTCTATTGTCTGCCTCTATCCTGGTGATTTTTGTCACTACTCTTTGGTATCCAGTCATTGTGATTTTTTAACCCATTAGCGCCCAGTGATACCACCATATCGTATCGATAACTGTTGCTTTGCATTTTTATTTTTCATGGAAACATTTGAATGCTTAAACTTTTTTACGCCCTACTAATTCCTTCCCTAAACTGCAATAAGCAGTCTAGACTAAACAGCAAATCATTCGTTTTCGGTTAATTTTGTATAGGCGTATCTTGTTTTGAACCAATTTTGTTTTGTTTTCAAACATGTACATTTTCAACATACAAGTTTTCTGTTTTGTATTCAGTTTTTTGTTTTCTTTTATGTATCATCGTATGCTATGTGTTCTATACAATCAGATATTTTTAACTTTATTCAGATAGTTTACTTAAATTTATCATTATTAGCGCTAAAATGCCCCGGATCCAATATGGTATCAGTGGGCGATAGAGAACTCACAGATGTCTCAAAATGTACATTTTTTAGAGCTGATTGCCATTATCTCGAGCATTGGAAATGCTCTATGACGAAGAATTATTAGAAGAAGTGGAAAGGATATATATAACGTCACAGGAACTAAATGCAGACATTGATGACGACTCTGCAGACGAAGATGAAGGTGAAATGCTCATAATTTGATTGAGTGACAACTTAACTTATGAATGGTTAGGAGATAATCCATTACCTGTAACTGAAATCCCTATTTCTTTCTTGGCGGTCCTGCATAGTGCCGAAGAAATATTAGCAAGGGGCATTAAGGGACGACGTATTGTCCTTTACAGTGATAGTCAAGCTGCCCTTAAAGCCCTCAGTGGTTATAAGATCGCTTCAGGGCTAATACTTCAGTGTCATAATGCCTTGGAAGCGATCGCTATTGATAATGACTTAATACTCAAATGGGTTAAAGGTCATAAAGGTAATCTAGGAAACGCGGCTGCCAATAGGTTAGCGAGACGGGGTTCTTGTTCTCCTTACATGGGACTGGAGTCCCATTTCTTCGGCTACACTCAATACCCTAATAAACCAATGGACTACTACTCTACACGAGAAGAGATGGGCATCCATAACCACCTGCTGTTAGGCACGCAAAGCCATCCTCAGGCTGTCGCCCAGGACAGCAAGATATTGTCTGCAACTTTTTCGCAGTAAACTACGTCAAGTTGTAGGGCTATTAACTGGCCACTACAAACTTAATAACCCATGCACCGCATAGGATGACTAGCAAGCTGCTCTGGTGCATTGTTACCTAAGAGGACGAGATACCGGAGCACATCTTATGTGGACTCTCCGGCGCTTGCCCAACTTAGAGGTACCATCCTGGGGGGGTTCTGGCCCAGTATGGCCGGCTTTGGCGGCACCTCACATGTTACACTGCTCGAGTTCATTCTTCGCTTGGAGTTCTTGGCTTGATTAGGTAGCTGCACGGTGTTAGAACTGGCGCTTAGAGTGGCCTAATGCGCGTAGCATACCACCTTCCCAACCAACAATCCATATCCAATCTTTTCCTTCGACATCAAACAATATAATGCATCACGGAAAATGATTCGTATTCGTAATCTCCGTTGTTTTTTTTTCCTAAAAATCGGGCATGAAAGCCCAACTGTTAAACCAGGCCCTGAAAGGGATGGGAGGTCTTGGCTTAACTGCACGGGCCGAGAGGAGACAACCTCAACAAAAACCTAAATCCTAAGGTGGCGGACTAGACTGATGGGATGCGTGGCTGCATAGAAGAGAGAGATAGAACCCATTGTATTTACCTTACCTCTGCATGCGGGGCTCTGTGGAGGTGGGCCTTTTCTTCCCTAGCTACTCGTGGGATGAACCATAGATATACAGGAATTGGAGCAGGACGTCCATAGGAAGCCTTCCACTTCCAAAGTGAGAGTACCTCGTAAGGAAGGAACAAAGGGAGGAGCAAAACGACTGGAGCAGATTGGGGAATAGGATGGCATCCATTCCTTCACAAATTGCGTAGCACTGTGCAACTCAAGGGCGTTGCACCTGAGAGCACGTGAAATCGAAGAGGGAGACTTACCTAACCTGGGGCCTTCTGATATCCTACACTTTCTGAAAGGAATAGGATTGGAAGGCCAGCTGTAAAACAGCAAGAACAGGGGACACAATAGGTCTTTTACATCTTTTACATACATATACAATTGCATCGAATAAATTGTGGAGCTGAACATCTAGGTTATATACCCAAAAAGGTAAAAGAAATATTATTGATACCTCGCCCAAGTTGCATTGCTTCTTAATGAAAATATAGGCGGATTGACCTAATGGATCAAGACACTTACACACACTACCTAGCGAATTATATCGTTTTTATATGGAAAGAATTATCATGGGGTGATGATTCTTTCCATAGCTGAGATGTCAGACGCGAGATTGAACAAAAGAAAACTGACAAATCTTTGGCGAAGGCGCTTCCTGATATCAGATGCGACCGAATAAATCATTTTGTAATAAAATGTGACCGAAGAAGATGTCAGGACAAACGGTGTAAATCATTTGGATACCATGTGTCAAAAATGTCTTTCTCTTGATTGTTTTGTGACGCATCACACGCAATAAATGTATATAAAACTGGAAATGAAAGTTTTCTTAACAGCATATACGGTATTGATATTTTTTTCAAACTTTGAATAAAAAATATTTCGAAAAATTACTGTATACATTCTTGTAGGCAGGCACTAATCTAGTCTCTATATTTATGTGTATTTTTCCCTTTTGTATCGTTAAAACACTTTACAGCTACTATTATACCCTTTATTGAGTTTATTTTTTACATAACGTTACCAGACCAACACGAATGTCAACCATCTTACTTTACATCTATCTCTATTACAACATACGAGTTCTACTTAAAAACTAAAAAAACATTAGGCAACTAAATATCCCTAGGCACAGTGATAATCATTGAGTTACTATTTAAAGTTCTTCAAATAACAACACTTCCCCTTAACTCAGTGATTATTCAATACCAAGTTCTTGAGTGCAAAATTCATGTTTGGGTCTCGGTAAACCTTTTGTTAATACATCAGCTATCATTTTGTTCCGGACAATATGGCACTGTAAATTGAGATTTAATGCTATATTTTTTAAGCAAGCTTTGAATTGCTTCCCCTGTATATTCACTGCCGTTGTCAGTTCTTAAAACCTTTGGATATCTGCCAAATATTTTTTCGCTTCTACAATAAATTCTTTCAGTTTAGTAAAAACTTCATCTTTGGATGTAAAAATAAACTACTGTGTACTTGAAATAATCATCGGTGAACGTTAAGAAAGTATTTACTGTTACTTACGGTAGGCTTCTTCATAGGAACATATAGTCACTATGCACTAAGTCAAGCACGTTTTGGATTTCGTTTCTGACGCTTGAGGAAACGGCTTTCTTGTTAATTTACCTTTATGCACGAAGTAACTTGTTTAATATCATTACAATCTTTTATTTCTATAACATACTCAATTCCTTATTTACTTGGCTTCCTGATACTCTCAATATCCTTTGGCCAAAACGTCTATGCCAAATATTATGTCAACTGCTCAATTTTTCACACGATGACTGTATAAAATTTGCTTCTTCTAACAAGCGTTTCAACTTATATACAGACATTTTGATATTTAAGCAGTCGCCACAAGGAAATTATCTTTCTCTATAACAAATGGGTTTATTGAGGCTTATTTTGTAACCGGCTTTTGTTATTTTTGACACAGATAACAAATTATTTTCTAATCAGGCACATACAGTACATCAGTAAATTTTAAATTTCTAATTTTACCATTTACGCCTCAGATTTTCATTATTACATACCTTTTCCTTTAATCTGCATGTGTTGCCCATTTGTAACCATTATTTTTTCTGACTCTGTATCTCAAAACTTACAAAACTGTTTTAAATCATTAGACATGTGATTGTGGCAACCCGAATCTACATACCATTCTGACGTACCACTTATTACTGATGTATTGAACAATAATCTGAACAAGTTTCATAGCTTATCTTTTCTTACAGCTGTCTGGCCTGTTGACATTCTTCTTCTTGATGTCATTCTTGTAAAAATGGCAGTCTTTCTTTAAATGTCCTTTTTGTGGGCAGTAATGACATTTTCGTGTATCTCATACTTGTTTTTAAAAATTCTTTCTTGATATCTATTTACATTGTGTGCAAGGTTTCTACGTTATTTCCTTTTCCTTGTGTATTTCTCATAAGTTTTTTTTTTCACATATTCAACGTCAGCTCCTCGTCAGGCTAGCATTTAAAGCAGTAACTAACGTAGATAAGTGTCGGCAAACCTCCAATAGCAAGGCAGCAACATGGAAATCTTTTATAGTCTCACCTATACGCTTAACCTTTCCAGCTAGATTTCAGAGACCTCTTTAATATACTTAGACATTGTTTTCTTTTCAAGCTTAGATTGGTATAATTTCTTAATAGATAAAGTTATTGCTCAATTGCTTCTTTCATGCAACCTTTTGCAGTTCTTCCACATTTCACTGGCATTTCAATTTACAAATATGTTTATTTGATTACTCTTCAATACTTAAGGATATTGTAGTTGGAGCCTTTCTTACTCCTTACGCCTTACTAATAATAATAATAATAATAATATAATAATAATATATAATAATAAACATTTTTATTTCTAAAGGCAGTATACAGTTACAGAAAAAAGAGAGCACCTCGTATAAGCAAGAAATACGTCACATCAGAAACATTAGCTTTACGTGTTATAAAAATCTTGAACACAGTAAATTCAAATTAAGTAATATCTTTAACTGCTTTTTTAAAATTGAAAAAAAGTTAGCGATATTTTTTTACATCAGTAGGAAGGTTATTATTAATTTACATCCTACAAAGTAGGTACCTTTTGGAAGATTTCCTTCTATGAGGCGCTGGAAGGTAATAGTTGTCTGTTCGGTTTATATATTATGATTAATATTACTGCACTTAAATATTGCTTATTCTTGAATACGAAACATAATAAACTCTAGTATTATAGATATCATAAAAAGTTATAAGAGGATTTAGCTTTAAAATATTCCTTACAAGAATCTCTATAAGCCGAGATTGTAAATAACTCGTAAAGGCTCTCTTCTGAATTAAAAAAACTCTTTCAGAGTGTGGTGAATAATCCCCAGTGATTACCCACATACCGCATACAAGAAATAAATTAGATTGGTAAAAAGTCAATAAGAGCTTATGTTACTTTTTTTTTTGAGTTGTTTAAGCATAAAAATTTTTGATAAAGTGCTACAAGATTATCAATATGATCATCCACTTTAAGTTTTCATTTATGATTACTCCTAAAATTTTGGAAGAAGGGTCTAAATTAAAACATCATTTATTTGAATCGTATGATAGATTTAGTTCTATTATGAAAATATACAAATTTAGTTTTTTTGTTCAATTAATTATTAACTTATTGGAATTATTCCATCTAGTAATTGTGTTTAAAGTAGCTGAAGCATGTCATTAATTGTATCAATATTTTTCTGGCTTTAATAATTAAAACTAACATCATCAGCATACTATAACAATTTTCTATTTTTTTAAGTTTTTGGCAAGTCGTTTATATATAAAAAAGTGTGGGACCAGGACAGAACTTTGTGTTACACAAGGTTTATTAATGCAGCGTGACTGATGGCTATGAATTTTAACGAGACTGCTTTGCGGTTTTGAGAGATATGATTGGAAATTGTCTAGCAATACCCTCACCCATACTATTCTAATTTTATGAGGAGTATGTTATGATTTACTAGATTCAAATGCTTTAGACATATAATGAAAATAACCAAGCGGGTTTTACCCTCGTCTAGAATCTCATAAATAGTTTTTATAGAAAATTGAAAACAGCTGTATCGGTGTTTTTATTACGAGAAAAACATGTTGATTGGTGATATAGCAAATTAAAGCGTGTTAATATTTGACTAAATGTTTGTTCATTAAACTTTCATAGATTTTAGAAAAACTGGTAACAAGCTAATGGGACGATAACTTTCCAACAATCTTTATCGCCTTTTTATAAATTGGGTAAATAGTGGATAATTTTAAGGGAAGGAAAACACCCTTTCGAAAGAAAAATTAATTAAGTACGTAAGTACAGAGACTATTAAAGGTGAGGTATATTTTATAAATAAAGATGAATATTGTCATATCAGTCGAAGCTGAGGTATTTAAACTATTAAATGACTGCTTCTACATCGCCTCATTACAGGAGTAATAAAAAAAGATGTAGTGCTGTCCAACTTAGGTACATAATTTTTGATCTCATACAATTTATTGTTATCAGCAGTAGACTATCTATACTAACCGTGTTGGAAGAGAAGCAAAGTGTTGATTAAACTTGTTACAACAGTTCTTCTCTGTCAGTTATCAGGTAGTGTGAAAGTTTTTGTAATTATTAAGATTATTGCGTATTAAAGACCATACAGCTTTAGTTTTGTTCGTAGAAGTACAAATGAAAGTGTCATTCATTTCAAATTGTTTTTGTGTAAGAATCTTTGTAAAGCTTTTCATAATTTTTAATTCCTGACGATAGATAGGATGTTGAGTGCTTATTTTTTTTTAGAATGAGTAAATTATTCTTCATTTCAAATATTTCTGGACTAATCCTAATTTAGTAGATTTTCTTCATTTTTACATTGTATATATGGAACACAGGCTGTGATAGTACAAAAAAATATTAAAAAAGCAGTAATTGCTAAATCAGGACAGTTGGCATTGATAGACAGAAAACCCACGACTCCTTTCTCAACCTGTTACAAAAGGTGTTTAGAGTATTATTACAGTACTTATGCTTATAAATGTATTCATTGATGTTAGAATATTCTACAGATAAATGCATAAACTGATTGTTAATGTTAATATTAAGCGTTTATCGAAGGGACGTGTAATCTGCAACCATTAGGATGTAATTATTAGGCAGCTGTTCATTGGAACATATAGGAAGTACCTACGAAAAAAAAAAAAGAAAACATTAAAGATTACGGCGTGCCTAATCCTGTCGGGAAAATTTAAAATGTATGCAAATTTTCAATTTAAAAGGAGGCGAGAAAAGAGATCTGCGCGCATATCGAAAGCGGAGGGTACGCGGATAATATGAAAAGAAACAATAGGTCCTATATCGAATTAAGTCTGTCACAGGATTTAGGAATTTGCGAGATGAAAATCTACGATCCGAATAATCTAAATGGAATTGATACCAGTGTCAATCCCGTAACATTATCTCACTTCACTCGCTTTCCCCCCCATTTGTAAAGTTAAAAAAGTATTTGGCGCTGGCCTGTGACAGATTACTATAGGGCTTAATGTCAACATCACGATTCGAATTACACCATGAGTTAACCCAAGTATGGGGTGAGTCGCTTGTCTTCGCGCGTTCGCCTCATATGTCATTAAATCTATACGGTTTGGGCGTACAAAAGCAGGTGGCTTCGATGGTTTTTTTCTTTTTTGTCGTTGTCGTGTTGTTAAAAGCGAAACGATTACACAAATTATAATTGCCACCACAATAGGAATCTCATTGTTAAATTGCACACCAAATACAACACACATAATATTTGCACATTTACCGAGAAGCGAGAGTCGTTTTCACAGGATAATTATTCAAATTATTTTAATTCTGCGACGCTGCGTTTTAAATAACCTTTTGTTGAGGAGCCTCATTACAATCATACATATGCTGCGTCAATATCTAAAAGAGAATCTAGAAAATATAAATTTCACATATCCACAAAGGAATTGAGCAAGTAATTAAGATTTTTTTTTTTTCAAAATCCGCCATAATTCTCACCGCACGAACATTGTATGTAAAAAACACCCCTTTTGTTTTATTTTCAACCTCTCAGTCGCAAAAATAACGTGGTGATAAATAAACAGATAGCAGAATAGGCGAATTAAAAGTTTACAAAGAATATGGTAATATTTTCCTTTATATCTTTTTATGATTAAGTCTAGATAATTAGATTTTCGAGCCGCCCCTGCACACAGACGATACATCAAGATCAATACTCCTTCGAGCACAAAAATACGTTGCGGTAGTGTATATATACATATATATGTGTATGTGTGTGATGACAATTGAATCGTGGTGTAACATGGAAAGTATTAGATGTCAGGCTAACACGCCCCTTTGTATCAGAAAACTACAGAATTGACAGTTCACTCCACTTATAATTACCATTAATTTTACGCTGTGTACAACGCAAGTCATATACAATGCGTGGCGTGCAGCCGCGACGCAATGAAAGTTATCTACACTGTAAAAAAATATAACCCAGATAACACGTAAGCTTACGATAAGCTTGCCACTTGCTTAACTTTACCTTGTGCAGGCAAACTTAACAGTAAAGGTTAATGCTGGGGTTAATGCAATGGTTTGCGGCAAAGTTATTAGTATCAGGTACGGTGACTTCGTGTATTTTCCGGAGTGATTCGGCGTCAATCGTTTATGAGTATGGATTTTTTTTTGATTTAACCGCATTCGCTATTCTGTCATCGACGCATTATTTGTTGTGTGCCAGTTGTGTTGTAACGCGTTTGAGCTGTTTTCAGGTGTATATAGTTTAAAACATCATTCATGCAAAAGTAAGTATTACCTAATTTTATATCTTTACTAGATATGCGTTGTTGCTTCAAGAATATGCAATAGTTTATAATTCTAACCGATGAATTGAACTGTGTCTGCCCAATTGCCCAACTATTTTATATAATTCTAACTAATTTTCCTACACCATAGGCGCATAAGCCAATGCACTTAGTTTAAAAAGTTTAGTTTATATTTGCTAACTAAATAGCTTGTAGTATAATTTGATTTGTATATTCAAGAAATTATGAATAATTAAAATGTTTGAGGTTTTTTCAGTTTTAATGACAGTGTATAGAATTTTTAAATAAATTAAAAATACACATATAAATTTAGTGTTATTAATTAATAAGAATATTATATATATGTATTTGTATCTCTTATTTCAAGAAATCATTCTAATGTTATCAAATATTTTTAGGACCGATTACAGTAATGAGCGTCACCAAATTAAATTTAAACCAGGCGTAATGTGGAAGGTCTTAGAAGATTTTTCTTTCATATGCAGAGTGTTTAGAAACTAAAATGAATACGGTTTAAGGTTTTGGCCAACAGACTGCCACAATACAACAGGATTATATGGTAACTAATAAGGATTAAGAGGAGAATCAATTTCATAACTTATGAATTCTTTTTCAGCGAATATAGAAGCTTCTATGACATTAGTAAACCATCAAAGTTGAAAACTCTTCTTGGAGAAAAAAAAGTTGGTGAGAATTGATATTATTTAAATTATTACTGTTTTTTAAGTTCGAAACCATGTTTCATTTATTGAATTAATTCCAACAAAAATTTACAGATTCGATATTTGATATCAACCGATGGAAGAAGTTACGAGTTGATCTAAACATCCTATAAAGCACTAGAGGACATATTGGGGAAATCATTCTCTACAGGGAAAGCTTAAAAAACCCTTTCCAGAAGACTGAAATCTTAATTATTATTTTTGGTGAGTTTTTATTTAATATACACTAAGTATGTAAAATAAGATAGTTTGTATTTTTAGTAAGAGGGAAACGTTACTTTTTCATAATATCGCGACGCTTGGTCGACTCTTGGAAAACTGATAGCGTTTCCTTGTCTTGCATTTCTGGTATTGTTAATTTTTTAATAGTTGTCGTTTTTTTATTACGAGAATGCGGCACACGATGGCACGGAAAATAGATTATAGTGTTTGTTTCTTATAAATATAAAAACGCATCTAAATATGTATATATACTATGTAGAAGTTTTTTTTTTTATTATTAAATACTTGAATTCTAATTTTATTTAAATGAATTTTTACTTGATGGCAACAGATGTGATTTTGAAACAATAAAATATTTTAGGAGAGAGGACGGATCCGAAATATATAAAAGAAAGCAATTATTATTAATTTACTTAAATTCTCTCTAATTTTGTTTAGCAATAATTTTGTAAAACATTTTTGGAAACACTTGGAAGTTACATAAAGTTTATTTGTTCGAATTTATTTTGTTTCAGCTTGCTGGTTATTTTTCGCTTAAATATTTTAGTATTTTAAAGTCACATGAAGAAGAGGTCATATACCATTTTTCTTTCCTTACTATGCCAGCTTTGAGAAAGCTATCAAACTTGATAAAAGCTTACCACATCAAACAATAGGAATTGGGTTATTAATTTCTTCATTTTCTTGGTTTTTAGGTCAAACATATGGAATGTACATTAATAAGGACGTTTCACTTTGATTTCAAAGCTTTTTTCAAGTATACGTATAAAATATAATTGTAATGGTTGTAACTTATAATAAATTGTTTAATAAATGTATAATCATAATTCAAATTCTATAAACATGTTTTGTTTATTAAAAAAAATGTATACATTTATAATTTCTATTTTTACATATATCTTGAAAAAGCTCTTGAAATTAAAACGAAACGTCTTAAGTACATTTCTTATTTTTATGACTAGAACCAAGAAAAGAAAGAATTATATCAATTCCTATTTTGTTTGTTGTTCAAACTTTTATAGGTTGTACGGCTTCTCTAAGCTTGGTAACATTATCATTTCAAATTTTATATGTTTTTACAGACACGCTTATGGGACTTGCATGGTAACTTTATCACGTTGCTTTACAGACAGCTAACTTAACTTATGGGAAAATTTGTCTGTGTCAGTAGCAGCTGTTGAACCTTGCATAAGCTTCATCCTTGCGTAACAGCTTGCTGAGACTTTTCCTTTTCGGAATAAGTTTTAAAAAGGTTGTATTAACTTAAATTGTTATTCTGGAAATGCCTAAATATGCAATAATTGCAATCACTAATTTACGACTAATTACTTCAATTATGTAATCGTCTACATATAGTTATAATTAAAAGATATGCAAAAAATAAAATATAGGCACTTGGTATATAATCCGGTCTCTAGTAATAAATCACTCCTCAGAATTCGCATTTGTTTTTCTGACCTGAATAAGTTTATGATCACAACAACATACTTGCAAAATTGATTGTGGATTATTACACATTACACAACTATAGATACATACTTACATATTTTCGAATTGTTTGTCTGAATTTACAAAACTTTATCTTTTATTATCTTGCTAAAATAGCATTATTTGTTTCTTTTTAAAAAAATATGATGAAAGAAATGAGTTTTGTACTTTATAAATCAAATTGTATTACGCGTTTGATTAGAAAAATATTTTAAATGGGAGCTGGAAAGACTTTTCATCCAGCCTTACACGTAGGTGCTTACTCCTTTTTTTATTTTGTTTGTTTAATGCTTATCTAACATCCATGTTATTTATTTAATACAACTATCTTATCAAATATACTCACATATATACATGCTTAAGGTGATCCTTTTCAATTTTTTAATTGTCTGTGTATCTGCGAAATTCTCCAATTACCAGCAAATAAAGCAATACACAAAAGAACTGTATTACAATCATAAAGAAATAACTATTCTCAGCACAAAAGAATTTCCGAAAATCACAACGATTTACGGTCAGATCTCTAACCACCTTAATAGTCAACATCCTGAGTCCTGACCACTTCTACCTTAACCTTTTTTTCCCTTACCTGCCTATCCAAGTGCGGCACCCTATACACAAGATTTAACTAATACATCTTACCTTCTTCGGTATAATAAGGTGCTGCACGTGATTCGCCCGAGGCTATGACACAAACAACGCAGCTCTTAGGCCCCTGAGATTGTGTCTGCGATTATAAAACGGTTTATAAGAAGGCAATAACAGGAGATACAGGCATAATTTTAGCAGCGGAGGAACAGTTTTCAGGGAAAAAAAGTGTTTTAAAATGCGTTAATTATATACATAGCTGATTATCTTAGAGAAAAGGATTTAAGTATCCCAAGATAAAGTATACAGGTATGTGTATTCCCTCTTTCTTTATCTGTCTTCTTGCTTCGGTAATGGGAGTCTTGGGGCAATTGTTAACTGAAGAGAGCAATCACACACGACAAGTAGTCGATCTCCCGCTGCCTAACCGGAAATGAGGCGCCTTCGCTTTGGTTGTGAGCCGGGACTGATTGCTCTTTTGCTCCATTGAGAATAAGGCCTGCGTGTTTTTGTTGTACCTCATTAATGATTGTATGACGTATGCTGTTGAATGGGAAGAAATGGTTTACAGATGTAAAATCTTGGCCTATTTCAGTCGATCTATTCATTGAGAAATATCGAATGAATTTAACTTGCTATACGAATATACATCAAGCTGTACACGAGTTACAAATAGATTGTCATTCGGCTCCTATAGATAGACAGGTGTAGTATTGCGCGCGGTGTTATATGTATGAAGGTTTGACTAAGTCAGTGTTGGAACCTAGAAATAAACGATCTGCATAAATAAGGAAAACGTAACCTATATATTGAACTCGCATTATATAAACGACATGGATTGGGTTTTTGCTTGATTAAAAATGATATGTTGAATTAATTTAACTTTAGCTAAATTAATCGATTGTATTTCCAGTACTAACTGTGTTTAACTAAATTTATTTATTTAAAATTTATAACAACAATTATTATAATTATTAAGTGACAAACTTGCATCTTCAGTTCTTTATGTATGCATGCGGTTCTAAAGATCCTATTTTTTAAGATAGCCGAACATGAAGATCTAAGGCTTAGATCAGGCGACCTTGGTGGCCAGGCTTTTGCTTTAACGACCTGTCAGCAGACAAAACTAGTTAAAGATATTGGCAGAGCTTTTTCGAGCAGTATTGTGCGCGAGCATTATGGGCGCAGCATTATCGTGCTTGAAAAAACCTGCCACTTCAAGCTCATGGGCTTGTAACTCTGCATAACAATTTCCAATATGTTTGAGTAACGTTGGGCTGTTACGTTTCTCGAAGAAAATTGGCCTATTATTCGCTTGCCTGAGAATAGCTAATCCAAACTCAACTTTTAAGGATGCATTGGTGCGTTTCTTGAAATTCTGTGTGGATTCTGAGACCAGATACGATGTTTTGGATTTGATATTATCCTGTTTAGACTAAACATGCTTCATCCGAAAAAGATTGATTTAGTCAAGTCATCGTCCCTTAATTTTATTAAACAAATAACATATCAATGCCTTCGTGTCGAATTGGTAATAGTTTCTGACCGTAGAACTTTATAGGGATGAAAATGTAACTTACTTTTGACAGCTATTGCGCTGAAGTGTATGATAAGCCTATAGAAATTATAAATATAATAATATTCACTTAATGTTAATATGAATTTTACCTGTTTGGATGAGCTATTACCGCAGGATGAAATTCCCTTATTTTCGACAGTATTCAGAAATCTATTGTTGGTGTTTTAGATGAAATATAAACGATTTGAAAAAGATTATAAGACTATAATCGAAAAGATACTCACCACGAGGTCCAATTCGCTAAATGTCAGAAAAGTCATTTAATTAAGTGAAATTTTATGGTAGCTTACTCACTGTGAAATCGGTAATAAGTATAGATTAAATTTGTTTCGGGAAACAGTTTTTTTCTTACGCATCCATTTTGCATCTCCATAGTATATACTATCTTTTTATGTTGGCAATTAATTAAGTTTAGCTATTACATATTGTAGGCATTTAATTTTTACTTTAGTAAATATTACCCTTCTGGGCCGGGCATATTTTTAATAGTTCGTTCATACGAGTGACCGTTAACGCTGTCTTTTCTTTGACTCAAATAAGAAGATCGTTAGTGTGTTCACCACATCTTTAGGTAAGTATACTATTTTTGAGTTGGTATATTTGATAATAAGATAAAGAAATATATTAATCGCAAGTATTAAGTACGACATTTTGCACAATACAAAGGCATGTTTTGGTTATGCGAAGGATGTCAGGTATTGGCTTTTTCTAATATTGTTAATTGTCTACAGCTCGACATAGGATGGCAGGTATATGGGTTTATATAATGAAGCTAAATGATATTTAACTCATGGCAGTTAGTGTAAAGGATAGTGGAAAATGAACCATTAGTGTTTCTCACATATGTACCATAGCTGATCTAGGGTGTCAGATTTGGTATAATAACTGTCAGCATAGGGTTATCATAATTTTATATGTTTTTTATTTTTTATAGTTCATCATGGCATCAATTAAAACGAAAATCTTGCAATATGATCAAGAAAACATGAAGAGAGCTATCGATTCAGTTAAGAAAGGAGAGTTATCAATAAGAGCAGCATCGATAAAATACGAGGTTCCAAGAACAACACTTTTATCAAAAATTAATGGAATATCCAGGAAATGTGCAGGATGCGTCCAAAAACAAATCTTTACACCAGAGGAAAAAAACATATTAACAGAGTGGTTATTCTACAGTGCCGATCGAGGCTTTCCTGTTACAAAGGAACAGCTAATAGACTCAGTTGAACTTCCTTAAATCACGATTTTCTAAGTATTAGTGAAACTGTACAAGAAAATTCAAAAGCAACAAATTCCCAATCACGGAACGTGCCGAAATGAATGTTCCAATTAATAATATTGATGAATTGTTATATGAAAGCCAACAAACTCCAGAAAAGCATCATAATAAATGTGCCAACTCCATTTAAGAAGTCGCTCTTTTGACCTGATAATTCCAATAAAATTACAAAACGTAAACACAAGATAAATTACCAGCAGTCGCAACATCTGAAAATGGAAGGAGACTTTTTGAATAAAAAAAGAAATGAAGAAGCGCTCGAAAAACAAAAAGAAGAAAGGAAAAGAATACGTGAGGAGGCTAGAAATACAAAAATACTAGAAAAACTTAATAAAAAGAAAAAAGTTAAACAAATAAAATTGAATCGAGTTCAGATTCGTCAATAGACGTTCATCTGGAATCAGGAGGCGAGCGCGAAGACTGGGCGTATCAAGACGATCAGTCAGTTGCAACCGGTGCAACCGTAGCTGAACAGAATAATAACAAAGAGGAGCAAATTGAAATTGGTGATTTTGTTATAATAATCTATATGAGGAAGAATATTTTCCAGTTATTGCAGTTATTAAGAAAAATATTGAAAGGAATAAATATTTCATCAGCTCAATGTCCATAAGTGGTTTAAATTTTAAATGGCCAAATCTTGTAGATACCATATGTAGGAAGGATACGAAATTCTTTTAGAATAAGACCTCCTTTATCTGCGAATTCTCGCGGACTTTATACAGTTCCAGAAATTTTGCTTTATAGGTAAATTAAATATAACATATTGTCAACACACGCATGAATATTACATTATTATTATTATAGAAACATTTATATTTTATATTTTTGAATACAATAAAATCTCTTATGAAGTGAATTTATGTTTATTTCGAAACTAACAGCAATTATTGTTACATAGTTTTTTGCGTTTTTGTCACGACAAACCTATTGGTAATCTCACTCTTTTTATCTACATACATATTTTAGAATTTAATATGAAAAGAAAATCACGCATTAATACAAGAAAACCTTATCTAAAAAAATCATATGCATACCTGGCATCGGAGCTAATAACACCCGTTAAATTTTTTAAAATATAAATTATACTAGAAAAACGACCCACAAAGGCATCTAATCTCAATATTTATCATATTTAACTCCGTGATATTGTTAAACTACCAATAAGCAAAATTTGGTTAATCCAACACCTCTCATTTTCTGAGTGTGGAGTACTAAAGAAGTTTGTTTATCTTGATATCTAAAACGTTTTTACTATATGTCGCCATTTATTCTAATTCTCCAAAAAAAAAATACGTACAACATGTTATAGCCGTTGTATGTGTAGATATACACATAACAGAAAATTTATCGGTAGCATTTTACGTTTTGTATACATATAAAAAAAGTATCACGTTTCACAGTATATCATCCATCACAAAAATGCTTAGCTCTCTCGTAATGGTCTATACACAAGCAGGCGTCAAGCTGTCTAGATTTCAAGGGCAAATCTGAACAAAGCGAGATGTCCGAACGAAAAACCAGGCACTTTTAAATATATATTTTAAGCAGAAACTCCTTGGAAGGAATATCACTGCGCGTGTACATTTCATGTAATGTTTATGCAATGTAATCGAATATTTTCATGTCGATAAGCTGCCTTTTATATTTGGATTATTTTTGCTTAGAAAACTCTTCTCCGTTATAAAAATATATTTTATCATTTATCCCATATAAGCATGTGTGATAAATCCGTTTACGTTGCCGGGGTAAAAGAATTTTATTTTTTTTTTACGTAAGAATATATACATTTTTATTAAAATGTATCAGGAAAATATTTGCCGTCCTTTACATTGACTCTTATAAGCCATAAGCATGTTATTCTAAGCGTGGTGCAATTTTTAATCGACTTTCAAAGAAAAGAGGTTATCATTTCGACCCGTATGTAAAAGTAATATTGTTAGAATTACATAATGTTCACATATTGGAGCTTCTAAGCGAATATACCGAAATTCATGAGTGTATGTATATTTGTAAAGGAAATTTTTTGAAACTGTCACTGATTGGATTGAAACAATCCTTTTTTTGATTTAAGTATCTTTTAGCTTAGGGAACAGTGAAAATTTCATCAAAATCGGTTGAATAGTTTAAAGATATGAACCAAAATGTTACCTATATGAAGTCGGTTCATATTTATGTAGTTTTTGTTACATCGACTTGTTAATGACATGTTTTCCTTGCAGTTTAAATGAATCAAAAAAAAAACACACACACACAAGGAATGATTTTTTAAAAATTTCATTGAATAGTTTAAAAGATATGAACCAAAATGTTACCTATATGAAGTCGGTTCATATTTATGTAATTTTTGTTACATCGCTTGTTAATGACATGTTTTCTTGCAGTTTTAAATTGATTAAAAAAAAACACACACACAAAGGAATGTATTTTAAAATTTCATTGAATAGTTTAAAAGATATGAACCAAAATGTTACCTATATGAAGTCGGTTCATATTTATGTAATTTTTGTTACATCGACTTGTTAATGACATGTTTTCCTTGCAGTTTAAATGAATAAAAAAAAAAACACACACACACAAGGAATGATTTTTTAAAAATTTCATTGAATAGTTTAAAAGATATGAACCAAAATATTACCTATATGAAGTCGGTTCATATTTATGTAATTTTTGTTACATCGACTTGTTAATGACATGTTTTCCTTGCAGTTTAAATGAATTAAAAAAAACACACACACAAGGAATGATTTTTTAAAAATTTCATTGAATAGTTTAAAAGATATGAACCAAAATGTTACCTATATGAAGTCGGTTCATATTTATGTAATTTTTGTTACATCGACTTGTTAATGACATGTTTTCCTTGCAGTTTAAATGAATAAAAAAAAAACACACCACACACAAGGAATGATTTTTTAAAAATTTCATTGAATAGTTTAAAAGATATGAACCAAAATACCTATATGAAGTCGGTTCATATTTATGTAATTTTTGTTACATCGACTTGTTAATGACATGTTTTCCTTGCAGTTTAAATGAATCAAAAGAAACACACAACACACAAGGAATGATTTTTTAAAAATTTCATTTAAATAAAAAAAAAATATATTATGTAAAGGCACTAAACGAATTAGTCATCCTTGAAAAATAAACAAATTAAATTAAAATGCCTTTTCTAAGAATATTAAACTCTATATCTAGTAACTACCCTAACAGCCACGAATATACCAAAGATATTTTTAAAAATATATTTGATAAATATTTCTCGTGGGAGGTTTTTTATATTTTATCTGAATGTAGATAAAACATACAATTGAAATATTTACTCCCTATGTTAAATCAACGTAAGTTTCATATTTTTAAAAATATTTGTAAAATGTTATTTATATGAAAATTGAGATTTTTTGATGCAATCATACAAAGCTATTTAATTTAATAGCATCGATAACAAAAAGCTATATGAAACTTTGGAAAATAAAAAGGACGACATACCTGGAGGTGTCTAAAAAGGGAAGGACTTGTTTCTTCACACTCACCACACAAGTTAATAATCAATAATGCCTCAAAAAAATAATATAGTAAATAAGTAAATAATTAAAATCAAAATAAAAAAAAAAATCTAAAGTTTGATAAAATAGAAGTATATATACAGGATGTATTAGATATAGAGGTAAATATAATAATATGTAGCATCTGTAATCATATACGATCAAAAAGTCTTAATGCACAGGGCGTCTATCTGTAAACATTAACGAGAAAAAATATTTGTAAATGCGTGGGCTAGAGCCCGAACCTGTGCCCAACCTAAATGCTGTCCCGGAGTATACCCCCACCATACCACTATCATTTCAGCCATTACGCTGTTGGTTTTGTGTGGATCGCCGCTTGGAGTGCAAGCCACTTCGAACATTTTTATTTAAATTCTTCCCGTCTGGAAAAAACGATCTTTTCAGGACCATCATGATTTCATATAAAGAAAATCGAAGCTTGATGCATCGGCAAAAGCGCGCGGAATGTATAGATTCATGTTTCGCGCGACATCATAGTAAAAGGCGTGTTTGCAAATTTTCTGTATCTACAATTATTTCTATGTAATTCGATTCAATTCATTTTGCGTTAATTTGATTAAATAAATCCAAAAGAAATAATTCAGATTCATGTGGTACCGTTTATTAACAATAACTCTCGATCGAACAACGCAAAGAAAAAATATTACGTTTTTTGTAACTACTGAAGTCGCATATCCGGTGAAACTCGACGTCTTATCAGGATATTAAAATAATACTTGTAGACTTACGTAGAATGCTCTTAACAAATAAGGAATGCTTATTTTATAAAAAGAAGATTTTTGAAATGCGTTAGTTTGCTATTTTTAAAGGGCACACTGGCCGATTGGCCTTATTTATTCAGAATGACGTTAATGAACTTACGGCATACCATTGAATGAATAATACTGAATGAGTGCAATGTATTTTATACATACACCGCGTTTAGCTGGTGCTTAACACGTACGTTTCCTTGCATCAGGCCCGGACTAAAGAATTTTTGGTCTAAATTTTCTTTTTTTCTTTTTTTATTTGTAACGGTTTTGGCGGGGTTTTTGCTTATATGTCGTGTAGTTAACGCCAACAAAATTACTTTTATTGATAACTCTCTGCGTTATCGCCTTCTGAAATATATGTATATCGCACACTTAATACATATTAATAAAACGCTTATTCTAATATAATTTATCCATATTATCTTAATATAACTAATATTCAAGAAAGATTTAATATTTTCTAAATATTTCTGAGATATAAAATAAATATAGTTGGCTACTGGGGTTTATTATTATTTTTACTTTTAGACATTTGCAACTGTTATTGGTAAAGTCAAAAGAATCTGAGAACAACATGGATATTTGGACCAAATCTGTTATAAATTTTAAAACGTCTTGAGGAGACAAATTATTAATATAATATCTAAAATCATACAAAGGACTGACAATTGCAGTTCTTCTTATATCAGGTGAGTCCTCGTAAGTTAAAATAGTCTAGAGGTTCTTCCTTAACAATTTCATTCTTTTGGCAGTTCTCTTAAGGCATATATGTTTACTATACTCAGTAACCTAGAAAAACCATAATTTAAGAATAATATCTGTTGAACGTTTCCAGTTTTCAGTCACTAATTAATTGCTGCAATCGAATAATGTTAAGCATCGATGTCAGAAGAAATTTAAATAATATAATTAATATGCCTCTAATTTGACGTAGATTTCCAGTTTACTTTTCTTTGTATGGTATTTCTGTTTTTATTTAAGAAAAAATAAAATGTCTAACTACGAGTCGAGTGTCAAACAAGTGAAAAGTAAATCCGAAGATAATACTATATAAAATTCGGAGGTGGAAACGTTCACGATAATTAAATTCAGTAAAAAAACATCCTTCAAAGGAAAGAAGTATCCATAGATTTATATATACGCAAGTTGTTTTTCTGATACATTTATAATTCCACGCTTACCTACTTCTTAAATTAATTACGGCGCGCCTGAATCTAATTCAATATATTTATAAATGTAGCAAAAGCATTGGTGAAAAGAATGTGTTTATAAAGATAAGAAATGTTTTATGAAGCGGATTGCGTGAGTCGTCATGGCAACATATAAAATCCAATTCATTATAAAGCAAATATTTCCTAAACTCATTAGATGCTCTTTGCGAAGTAGACATCCATTACGCTCATCGAGTACTCGAATATTTCTTTTCTACTCGTTATAAACATTCGTTACTCTAAGCATTGAGAAGTAGCGGATATTTTGTAACGAGTAAGTACTTTGTACCTACCTGAAAATAATGTTTATTTGTTCCTCAAATTAATTTGTTGCAATGTGATTCCAAATTATTTTTCTTTTTGTTTTTATTTGAAGGAATATCATACCTTTGAATTGTAATCGAGGGAGTCTACTATCTTCTAATGCATACAAAAGCAGAATACATTAAAAGATACAAACGTTAATCTTTTTTATATAGCAACTAAATACATTCGTCACTTCACTTAAAATTATTACAAAACAAATTATAACAGCATTACTAAAAATTACTGATTTTGGCAACCGCTAAGTTTGTCATTCCCCTAGACTGTTATGTATAGTTTACGAAACCGTACAGAGATTACGCCAAAAACACTGCGTCATTACCAAAAATATTCCTTTTCCTATCATTCCTTTGGAATAGAGTTCACCTGCATGTACACAGAGATCCAAAATGATTGTCAATTCCGCTCCTATAGATAATAACAGGGTGTAGGTATATGCCGCGTGTTTGTAATGAAAGTTTGAACTAAGTCAGTGTTGGAACACAAGAAAGTAAACGGATCTGTCATAAATAAGGAAAACGTAACCTATAATTGAACTCACATTATATAAACGACTATGGATTGGTGTTTTTGCTTGTAAAAATGAAATGTAATTAACTTAACTTTACTAAATTATGATTTTACAATTCAGTACTAATTGGTGTCTAACTAAATTTATTTATTACTTTAAATTATAACATACAATTAGTATATTTATTAAGTGACAAAACTGCATCTCTCAGTTCTTCTATGGTATGCATGCGGTTTCTATAGATCCTATTTTTTTAGATAGCCGAACATGAAGTAATCTAATGGGGTTTGATCAGGCGATCTGGATGGCCATCTTTGTGCTCTAACGAACCTGTCAGCAAAAAACCGTTGAAGATATTGGCAGGTTTGTCGAGCAGTATGTGCTGGAGCATTATCGTGCTGAAAATAACCTGCTTCAAGCTCATTTGCAATAAACAATTCCAACATCTGTTGGTACGTTGGGCTGTTACAGTTTCCTCGAAGAAAATTGGCCTATTATTCGTTGCCTGGACATAGCTAACCAACTCCAACTTTTACGGGATGCAATTGCGTTTCTCGAAATTCGTGTGGATTTTCTGCAGACCAGATACAATAGTTTTGTAAATTGATATAGTCTGTTAGATAAAACCAGGCTTCATCCGAGAAAAATGATTTTGTTAGCAAGTCATCGTCCCTTTAAATTGTTATTAAACCAATGACAATATTCCAATCGCCTATCGTGATCTAATGGTAATAATTCCTGTACCGTAGAAACTTTATAGGGATGAAATGTAACTTTCTTTTGACAGCTCATTGCGCTGAAGTGTATGATAAGACTATAAAATATAAAAATGTAATAAACTATTTCACTTAATGTTAATATTGATTTTTTACCTGTTTGTTGAGCTATTACCACAGATAAATTCCCTTATTTTCTTACAGTATTCAGAAATACTATTGTTGGTGATATTAGATGTAAATATAAACGATTTGAAAAAAATTATAAGATAAATAATCGAAAGATACAACAACACGCACGCCATGTCGCTAAATGTCAAGAAAATTCATTTAATGTATGAAATTTGTATGTAGCTAACTTCGCTCATTAAATTGGTAATAAGTATAGATAAAGTTTTCCGGAAAACAGTTTTTTTCTCACGACAATCATTTTGAATCACATGGTAGATGAAGGTAAAGTAATGTTTCTCGTTTTCTCGCGAGTTTTCAAGTTGTATGGTAAACAGGCTTTTAAGGCCAAACACAACAACAAATTGTGGATATTTTGTCATCTCCTGCGGTTTTTTCTCGAATGGAAGTAATATTTTATACTTTCACAAAAAATAGTGCAGTTTTTAAACAAAGGTAATAGGTGCTTTGGTCAACTTTGGTTTTTTTTGAATAATAAACTGGGTTTTATAAAAAAAAATCAATCAATTATTTAATGTTAAAATAAAAAAAAACGCAAAATCATGTTTGCTTGCTTCTCTTTCTTGTGTCTTTTTTCTAGACGTTCACAATCATGTTTTTTTGCGATTACAGCGCAATCTGTTACGAATCGAAACAAAAACTACAGACTTGATGGCGTAGAATCCGAATCTGCAATACAAAATGGGGGTTCCTATTTAAGATTTCAAAGTTGCCCCCCCCCCCCCCACTCTGGAGGTGAGGTGGGGGATCGAGTTGGGCACCATTTTTTTTTTGATGTGGCGCAGTTTTCAGAGATATTCCGTTCTCTCAAGATAAAAAAACTCACCCTGTATATTATGTGCTACTTGGGTATTTTATTAACATGTGAAAAGAGGGGTCATCATAAATTTAGGCATCATTAAATGAAGATACATATATAATTTGAACTTTAGAATAAACTATAATTTATACGTATTTTGTTTTATTCTTTTAATTTATGCATAACCAAACAATATGAGTTATGCGATTATTTTATTGATTTTGCAAAATTGGTTCGCGAATATCTTTGTAAATAGATACTGTAGAGCTTTAGTAAACAAATACGGGTCTTCTAATTTTGGGAAAGACTTTAAATTTAAAATATAAAAAGAATGAAAAACATTAAATTTTTTAGGTGTTCCGAAATGACCCTATGAGAAAATAACCAAAGTCTAACCAAAGAACTAATACACGATAGTGACAATGAAATTAAAACTTCAGGATCATTTATCTTCATATGTTGAATTTCGTAAGTAAGTTGGGCACTGTTGATTTTTGTCTGTTTGAGTGTATCAAGGTAAAACAATATCATTTAATAATCATTAAAGTAAAAGATGTAGTAGGATGTTTGCCTGCTGCATCGTTTAAGGATAAATAAATGGTTTTTGTTTCTGTAAATGGTAAATTTTGTTTGAGTAAATCCATTTTAAATACAGGTAGAGACATTAGCTCCCGAGGTAATTTATTTTTTCTATTGGAAGTTCTCGGCAAGATGGAATGAAGGGGGTACGAAATAAAACACATAAATCACTTAATTCTTTCGGTATGTTTACATTTATTTCAAAATAAAAGAGAGAGATAGAGAAAGAGAGAGAAAATAGAATCAATAACTATTTATATATAAAAGTGAAAAAGTTTACAATAATTGAAAGACTGTCGGTAGTATAGATGAACGTTTGATATCTAGATGCTTGCGCTCTAAATACCATACAACGTCAATAAAATATAGTTCTATATCATATAGGTATAATAATGTTCATAAACATTTATAAAACATATGTAGACATTTACAATATGAAATAATGTTTAATGAAAGCAAATATTTTTTTTTTGTTTTGACACTCGAAGTGTTGCTTTGCTGGCTTTTCAAGACTTTCCATTTTCTATCACTGATTGGGCCAAAAATAACCCTTGGTCCAGAGTTCAGGTAAATATGTATCCTATATACATTTACAAAGCGAACGGAAAGTAACTTAAAGTACATATGTAGTTCTTTTCATAAAATTAATAAAACAAATAACACTTGAAAAATCAAAAATATAATAATAGATACCTAGTCAACCTTTAAAAAAAAAAAATAGTGGACTATACTGACTAGGGCAATAAAAAATAATCGAAAACATTTAGTAGAAAATGCATTCGGAGATCAGTTACAACAGGATTCTACTGCCATGTAGCAAATCACAGAGACGCTTTGAAGAGCGATCTAAGAAGATGCAAAAATACTAAATTTATTAAAAAACTATCTTCTAACTAATAAACTACTAAGAGAAGGGGAATTGCTTTAAACTTTTATATTTATCTTTTATTCGTATTTGTTTAAAAAATATCCAGCGTTCTTATATATTTATAAAGAATATAAAATCGCTATACAATATATAAATATATATTTTATAAAAATTAAAATGTTTAAGCTATTAACAGGCGTATAGTTGTTATTGTTGTTTGTGTAAAAAAGTTTAATGCAATGCGATATAGATGTTGGGAGTTGGCCCAACGATATCTTCAATATAATATTCCATTTGTGATTAATTTTTTAAAGATTGTCTGAGAGAATGACAGAAGTTCCAATGAAATTGCAGCGCATCTTTTTGTATTTCTTTCTCTTTTTTTTTTTAATAACCTGTCGGGAATCGTTTCCTGTTTTTATATACAAGCTCAGGTGCTGATATTCAAGTCCAAATTTTCCTCGCACCGCTTCTATTCTAACTATGGAGATCATTGGAAAACTTTCAACGGGTATAATCTAATAACCCCATTTATTATAAACAAAAACAACTAAGTCAGACTCATTGGTAGCGAAAGCGAATAAAAGGGACCCGCGCGCGGCCCTGTCACCTGCTTGGCACAACATTCAATCTTTGGCTATACTGAATCCAACTTTTCGATTAATTAAAGAACAGGAAATATTAAAAATAATAAAAAAAAACAAAACAGGAGAGATATAGAGAAATATTTACAATAATTACAAACATGTATGGACTGCTATTTACCGTTATTTTCTTTTCATTAATATCGTTTTCTTCTTAAGGGGAATTAAAAATAATAAAAATAAAATAAGGGAAAGAACGAGAAAGAAAATAATAGTAGATAGAAGGAAAAAAGAATTGATAATATATCCCTAATGGTAAAATTCCTGAGAATTGGACGGACGCCACTGAATAATAATAATAATAATAGTAATAATAATAATAATAATAATAAAAATAATAAAAATTAAACAAACCAAGCGAATGGCCAGGTCCGTCCTTTCTGAAATATGAGATCAATGGTTTATAATTAGCCCTGCTCTCTTTGGAACTGTTTTTTCTTTTAATTTCTAACAATTATAAATATATACACTTACTTCTTTCGCATAACTATGTAGAATTATGCATGGGGAATAGATAATGTATATACATTTATAAAAAAATTGCTTTTCTTGAGCACATTCCACTTTTATGAATATTTATATTTATATAATAATATATATATATGTATATATGATATTACCTAGTTTATGTTTAAACAACACTGATTAGGTAATATAAGTTACATAAAGATATCGAAACACACCGAAAGTTTAAAGTTTAGTTACTAAACAAAAAAAAGAAAAACAAACTCAGAATATAAAATAATAGCAAACATAAAGCTAGCAAATATGTAATTATATTTTAAACAATTATGGCTTTGGGCTGATTAAGTATAGGCTCGGGAACTATTAAGTTACCGATTTCGAAGTAGATGCCAACCAACTACACATATAACGGCGGTACATATAGAGCCAGTGAAGGGGGCCGGAACAAATTTTGAAAATATACTGTCCCTTTTTGAGGATGACGGTGATTTCGAAGAAGATTGGGAAGAGGGATCGCTTTCTTCTTGGTTCTTATCATCCTGAAACAAGAGAACACTTAGTTTAGACTTAGAAGCAGTTAATGTTAGTTTTTTTTTTTTTTAGTCTCGTTATATTTAAATCCCAACCCAGATCAGTGATACTTAGACTTGTTTAAAAAATCTGAAAAAATTCAAGAGAGTAGTTTGAGATCTATAGAAAGAGATCATGCATTGCGTTAGGGATAAAAAATAATTTTTATTATTATTATCTCAATGGACAGTGATACTCGACACGAGAAATTCAAGAATTTCTAAAAACAGCCGGACACCACAGACACATGTGTGTCTACAAAGGGTTAAGTATCCGTTCCTTCCAGTCTGGTAAAGCCTCCTTGAACGGAAATATATTTTGCACCATTTTTTTATACTCAAACATTCATTATTTTGTTTGGTCAAGAGAGGCAGTTTTACAAATACCTTAATATAATAAGTTTTATTGCATTCAATTATGATAATCTTAAAGCGTATCCGTCCGGAACATAACAAATAAATTAAATTAAATATTTTACGACACCGAACACACAAAATCGCATTTGCACCGGATTATATTAAATCTGCTTATTGGGCGCGACTTATCAATGGGACTAAAGCTAGGGATTCCAAGGAACGTCCGCGCGCGAAAACCGACCGCCACCACTCAGTACTGCGGAGCAAGTTGACGTTTGCAAGGATTGTAGTCGGTTGATTGCTGGTTGCGAAAATGGAACTTATAATAATGGTAGCTATTTTATTGGAAGAGAAATCAGACGAACAATATTTTATGGTAGCGGCTAATAAATACAGATATTCAACCAATAACTTATTTTTAAGTAGAAATAGGAAAGGACATATCTGTAATTTATTTGTTTATAGCAAATTATTAGGAAGTCGAGTCGAAGGTATCTGTTTATGACTAGAACTTTTTGAAAATGTCTTTCTATCTATTAATCAGAATAGCAAGAAAACACCTTGTAATGGGTAATGATGGCCAACTTCTTCACGAAAAAAAAAAAATGCATGCGGTGAGGTAACTTGATATAAACAATATTATAGACAAGAATATATTGGAATAAGTATGATCAGAATGTTACTGTTACAACTACAAGAAGGATTTGGAAAAACTTGTCAAGTACGAATTCTTCTTTGGGTTGTAACATTTCCAAAATGTTTTAAGTAATGTTGTTCAATTCTTAATTCGATTTCCTTTATTTCGTTGAGAATTTGTCGTCGCTCAATTATATCTCTCTGCTGTCATATTAGATGCAACATCTGAAGTAATCTCTTCAATATAGTAAATACAATAGTGAATCCAACTAAATAGTAATGAATAAAAAAAAGAAAAATCGTCGAAATAGTTTATATGCGCGGCTGAACAAAAAATATTTTTATTTAAAAAATAAAAAATCTTTTTTAAACTAATACAAATTATTTTAATGTATTTAAAGTGAGTCTAAAAACTATTGCAAGGAAATACCATTTCCGTGGAAGGTGGAAGTAAATAGTTGTAATTTTTCTTATTAGACCATAAAGAGATGAGCTGGAAATTGCAAAATAGCTGCCAATAATAAAGCAATTACTGTATGCAATTGCTCTGTCAGCGTCAATAAAACTTATGTTCGACTTTTTTGGTTTCGTTCATTCGAATTTTGGGGTGGGTATAGGAAGAGAAGGAAAACTAGTATTTTTGTTCAAACCATATAACGAAACCGAAAATAAATAAACTGAAACATAAAGTTTATATTATGTACTTCCTTTTTATTTTTTAAAAGTGTTGCGTAAGAAAATAGCTTCAATTAATTCATTATTCCAATTTTAAAAATCAAGTAATTTAAATCATGATTTCAATCAGTTGATATAAATCAGCCCAATCTGTTTATATGTATAAAAGTTCTACAGAAATCTTCAACTCATTATTTTAGGGACATAATCTTTATAGCTTTTGTATCTTGTCATACATCACAGACTAAAACAATTACATGCTCCTCTCCTGTATTATTAAATTTTTGATTCATCTTTTACAATCAATTTTTACCTACAAACTTAGTACATATCCTTTCAATATTTACAAGGCACTATTTTTATCACAGCGTCGCGCTGCGTTCCGTTCGCCCAAATCTACATCGGACCGATAGCGACCGACAGCGAAAACCGACAAATGTCGTCGGCCGATCGCCCGCTGCGACTAACGGACTCTTGGAATCCAAGGCTATCTAAATTTATTGAGCAGATTTGAACGACTGTCGGTTGCGGTCAGTTTACACGCGCCGACGTTCCTTGGAATCCCTAGCTTAAGGTGGAAAAGGTTTTATGAGTTCATCAGTACCCCATTTGGTTATTTAGAAAGCTTTATTGGGATATTAGCTTCTCTTTGAATGTTAATTATACTGACGAGTCGTGCGAAAAAGTCAATAAAAGAAACTTGAAATGCCCCATGATAAATCCATCGTTCTAACTTGCTATTTTCAACAAAATTTTACCATGAAGAATTTATGTAGTTATTTCAAATAGATAAAGGGTTAAATAAATTTATTAATCAAATATTTGTTTGCCCATGTTTAGTTAGCTTAAACAAAATTTTGGTATTATCGAACAAACCGGTTTTTCAGTGTGCCCGTCCAGATTCTTCGCGAATCACCACCCCCACAGATGATCGTCTTCTACAACTGATAAGTCAACGAAATCGCAGAAAAAAAAACAGCACCAGAAATAGCTAGCAATTAAATCGCGGGCGTCAGCATCTGATATCAGCTACCACGGTCAAACGCCAGTTGGTAGTAGGAAGTAATTTACAGATTTACACGAACGTGTGGCAGCCCGCAAATCATTGCTACGCAGAGATAACCGATTAAAAAGGCTACAGTGGGCTCGAGAAGTATGCTCGAATACGTTTTAGCAACGATTAAACACGATGGCGGTTCAATTACAGTTTTGGAGTTCTATTTCGTACTCGGGAACAGGGATGTCATATCGACTCGAAGGGATAATGCGGAAATAATATTACAACGAAATATTAGAAGTACATGCCATTACTTCTAAGCTGCGACCAATTTTGGTAAGAATTTTATCTTTACGCGTAACAGCGATCCGAAGCACACAGCCTTAATATGCAAGCTGTATTTAAGTGAACAATATGACGCAAGTATTTTAGAAATTATGGTATGGCCACCACAGAGTCTCAACCTCAACCCTTTTGAGATGCTGTGGGATGAACTTGACAGAAAGGTGTGAATCGTTGGTCCCACTTCAAAAGAACAAGTCTGGTACGTTCTGCAATAAGAATGGACATAATATCCCATGCGACTCCCTAACAAAAAGAATCGGAGCGATGCTGCGAGTTGTGAGAGCAGTTATCAACGCCATGGGTAGATATTTTGATGAGAAAAATCTTTAAGAAATAACATTTTTTTTTTGTTTATTCTTCGTTAGATTGTAATAGTTTTATTTTTTAAACATCTGTTGCTTGGCCAAATTTCTGTGGATGTCATATCGACTCGAAGGGATAATGCGGAAATAATATTACCGCGAAATATTAGAAGTAGATGCCATTACTTCTAAGCTGCGACCAATTTTGGTGAGAATTTTATCTTTACGCGTAACAGCGATCCGAAACACACAGCCTTAATATGCAAGCTGTATTTAAGTGAACAATATGACGCAAGTATTTTAGAAATTATGGTGTGGCCACCACAGAGTCTCAACCTCAACCCTTTTGAGATGCTGTGGGATGAACTTGACAGAAAGGTGTGAATCGTTGGTTCCACTTCAAAAGAAAAAGTCTGGTACGTTCTGCAATAAGAATGGACTTAATATCCCATGCGACGCCCTAACAAAAAGAATCAGAACGATGCTGCGAGTTGTGAGAGCAGTTATCAACGCCATATCTTGATAAGAAAAATCTTTAAGAAATAACATTTTTTTTGTTTAACTAACAGCTTCTTGCGGGTCTCGCCGTGTGTCAAAAACTTTCGCTCGACGTTTCGCTGTTCATACTGACAGCTTCTTCAGGATAATTGAATGAAGAAGCTGTTAGTTATAGTTACACCGGCCGTGAAAGCCTACGCAGTTATTTTTTTTTGTTTATTCTTCGTTAGATTGTAATAGTTTTATTTTTTAAACATCTGTTGCTTGGCCAAAGTTCTGTGGATGGCAGTACCTATAGATAAACAAAATCATCTTTCTGTGTCTGTCTGAGAAAAAGAATTTTCGTGTTCATGGAATATCTCGCTATACTCACTTGTTCACATCGATTGTTATCAATTATTTTTTAGTTACTACTTATAATATTTAAGTAGATTGAAAGATATCTACAATCTGATCAGGCTTCTTTGAAAATAAGAATTTCTGCGCTTATAAAATGCATCCTTATACTCCACTTATTAGGCACCACTATTATAAATTATTATTTAGTTAGGTTAAATTAAAAGTATGTGTAACGAGTCGGCCAATATACTAAATCCCTCATCAGTGCCACTGTTTGACCGCATTATACGGAAAATTTAAGATAGGCATCTCAGTAATTAGTAGCACTGATATACTTTGATTGTTACACGTAATTTTAATTTAATGTAATTACTTTAATTAGCATTTGCTAATTAACACATGTTTAGTGGCTTACCGTGATCCTAAAATTATTATATTATATATATACATATTGTAGTTATAGATGAACAATTTAGCAGTTATCTTCGCGACATTAATGAGGTCTCTATCTTAAAATCCCATTTACTTATTCCTCCACCTTAGAAATGATTATTTAATTTTTCAGTCTTAACAAAGAACCTTTGCTGACAATGCTATATCACTTTACACTCAAATATTCACAACGATTATAACAAATTATAATTTAATTATTATTTTATTTTCAAGTAGATAAACAAAAAGCATTGTTTTCTGCCAGTCTGATAACGTCTCTTTAAAAAAAAAAGAATTTTGCGCGTGTGCAATGCCACTATACACTAAAATCGCATCACCGTCAGGAATTATTATTTAATTTTAAAGTACTTAATTTTTTTAGGTAGATAAACAATAGTATTCCTGTTATACCAGCCTGATAATGCTTCTTTGAAAAAAAATAAAAATTACACCTCTGTTATGTTCAAATATTCACATCATTATTATTTAATTACTGATTTATTTCGATTTATTCTTTTTCCGTTGCTTCGTCCTTATAATATTTATGTTCTCTCGGTTTTGACTGAATTTTTTTTATTGAATATTATACAAACACGACGTTTCGCCGACGTTGTATATAAAGGATTTTACATCAACAAATTAACTGAAATACACAATTAAAATCTTGTAAAGGGTGATTTAAAAATTATTTTTTTATTTAATAAATGGCAAAATCATTTTTTTTTTGTTTACTATAAATTTTTAATATATTTTTTTTTTTTATTTAAAAGTTGCGTTTCAATATAGTATTTGATTTTAATATTCTTAGTTAAATATGAAAACGTCACTAAATTTTGTAATTGAATAAATTTCTAAAAAATATTATTGTATTTTGCTACAAAATTAAATTATACAGTTTTGTGAAGTATTTTATCATTAACTGCGTTTTTATCATTATAAATTTAAATTATTTGGAGAATATTACGTGTTTATTTTAAATTTTGTTTTTTATTTAAAATTGTTATATTGTTAAAATCGATTGTGTGATTTTGAGTTATTTCATGTTCTAAATATTTTGCAATTTTGATAGTCTATTTTATACAAAATGTGTGGTTTTATTTTTTCAAAATTTTTTAATTTAATTTTGTATAGATTTCGATTTGTAGTATTTTTAGTTATTTCTAAAACAATTACGATTTTGTTATTTATTGAACAAAAAAAAATATTTATTTATTTATTTAACATCACCATTTATATTTTTATGTAATTTTTATAATTCGAAAAAGCAATACATTTGTAATATATCTCTATATTTTTCTAAAAAACTCTTTTAGGAACTTTACTATAATCTTTAATAATAATATTTTTTTTTATGGAAATTTCAAATTATATCTATCGCCCATAATCCAAAAATTAAATTTTAAATGAAAATTTACTTAATTTTAATTATTTTAAATTAATTTCGTAAGTTAAGATTTAAAATTTTAAAATTATTTTCTTTTCAATTAGATATTCTGTGTCTATGAAATATGTCCCTTTTAACTCAAATATTCACGCCTAAAAATATTATTATATAATAATATATTTATTTATTTTACTTCATAAGCAAAAATATTCCTTTCCAACCAGTTTTCACAACGCCGCATTGAAGAAAAAAAAAACATTTTTCCCCTATTATGTTCAAATATTCACACTCACTAATATAGGAATTATCATTTAATTCCTATTATATTTCCAGTATGATAAACAAAGAATTTTCGCACCTATGCAATGCCCCCTAACACTGAAAATATTTACGTCAACTGTAAGAACGGTTATTCAATTATTTATTTTATTTTCACGTAGATAAATAAAAGTGCGCTTCCCTCTTCAGTCAGATAAACGCCTCTTCCAAACAAAGAATTCCCTGCGCGCATGCAATACCAAACCAATGAAATTAAATTACAATTACCATGGCGCGCGTTACTTCAAGGTTAAATCGTAAATGTTAGGGGCATTTAAAGAAATTAATAAAAGATGCAGGCCGCACTACATCGGCTACATTTCACAACAACTTCACACGATTTTTATAGCGATCTCGTCGTTGTTTACTCAATACCGAGTTGCACATGTAGAATTGGTTGACTATGCAAGCGGGGAGTAAAAGTTGAGGTATATAAAATATATATAGGAAACGGAGAATAGTTTCCCATACGCATCTTGGGAGTTTGCGGATAAATAATAATTAAAAAAAAAAATTAAAATTCAAACACATTGTTAGTTGGGGTGAATAAGTTATTTATTGTTAATAAATAGATGGTACAAGCTCAAGTAATGGATATTAGTGTGTGAGAATGAAGATGCTAACATGCGAAAATAGAAAATAGAGCAAAAAGAGATCTGAGACCAAATTATGATATCTCCCAGATTAATCATCTTTTACTCATTTTTTTTTTTTTATTTAAGCGTTCGCACACCAACCTTAAAACCAGCGCATTTAAAATCGGCGGCTATTTTGCGCAATTCCATGCCGACTTCTATCCATTGCGGGTCCGCCTGTTCGCTTGTGGTCGCACTTAAAGTGGCGCCGGTTTTGGCATCGTCGCAGCAGGAGGATTCCGAAGAAGTGCGATGCCTCCGGACGCGTTGATGCAAATCCCCAATCGGGGACGGCTGATTCCTCGAATTGAAGGCGGCAGTGAGCATAGATAAGTTTGATATTAATTCGGGGATCGGATCTTGGCGGTTTGTCGGATTGGCACTCGGTGCTGCGTACAGAAATTTTAAATTTAAAACTTTTCATAAGTCTCCTCTATCGGGGATTATTTATTAAATGGTGATCTTAAAGTACCTCATGGCCTTTGTATTCTTTTTATCCATGACGTACGGAGTTATTATTATTATCAGGATTATTATTTTATCGCCGTTCTGTTTCGGGGCCAGTCCTCTGCATTAGCAACAGGTACACACTTTTTTAAGAGCGCACATGACCATCACTGCGGCACTTTGAAGGCACGTGTTTCACACATTTCACTTGTTTGTTTACGTTCGGGACGTTTTTTTTTTGTTTATTATATTATTATCGTTTCCCTTTCTCCCTCTAACTAAATCTCTCTCTTTGTCCCCTAAAAGCAACATCTTACCTCTATTCCGTGTAGCTTGCTGCTGATTATTCGGCACGGATTGCTGATGGCGACAAATGATAAGTAGCTGCTGCAGGATCTCGCAGAGTTCCCGCAGGATCTCCTGGATGTTCGGCTGCGATACCTCTTGATTCGGCACGGTGAAAGGTATCGCCATGGCTTTGGCTGGCTTTTCGTTGCACAGGGTGGCACAGTTTTCGTAAACGGGTGCGATCGAAATAAGCGGAGGAGTCCGCGCGCGCTGCTGCTGTGCGTTGTTCAAGTTACGGGATTACGCGCCTCGACGCTCGGTTACGGATTGAGACCGACCGACACTGACAATAGTTGGAGCGAATATGTTCGCAGATGCAGCGTTGAGTGTAACCACCGATAGTATAAGGGACATCAGCCAATGGTGTGCGTCCGGAGGCGTGCCCCAGTGTCACATAGAATAACCGAAAACAAACCAAAATACTAATTGTTAGGAATAAATGTGGATTAGCCTCTATCTGCACTGTTATTTTACATTTATTTTTTTTGTTATATTATAAACCTTGGGTATCGTAAAACTGTCACCTTACGCGCACGGCATCGAGCGAGTACCCGTTACTTCAGCGCATAATCCGTTTTTATTCACGTTTGTGATTTACAGATGATATCCTTGCATTTAACTTATTTGTTTATATTGTGTGAGTAATCTTTCTAACAGATAAAACATACCGCTGCGTCATTAATTTGTAGTTCTGATTAGATTGATTTTTTTTTTGTATTTTGTATACCTACTTATGTTTTTACGCATTGGATGATGACCCTGTCAATTTATAATAACACGGGCCTTTAAGACCCATTTCAATTCCTTGCTTTGTGTGCAGAATGTACAGTAAGATTCAAAATGATTGTCGTGATAAAAAAAAAACTGTTTTCCGGAAAAAAATATCTATACTTATTACCGATTTAATGAGTGAACTTAGTACATACAAATTCCGTACAATAAATCAATTTTCTTGACATTTAGTGACATTGGCATTCGTGTTGTAATTTTCCTTCGTTTATTTATCTTATAATTTCTTTCAAATCGTTTATATTCACATCAAATATCACCAACAATAGCATAGTAACACTGACTTAGTTCAAACACACGGCATATACCTACATCCTGCTATTATCTATAGGAGCGGAATTGACAATCTTTTTGAATCTCACCATATATACCATGTGATTCAAAATGATTGTCGTAAGAAAAAAACCGTTTTCCGGAAAAATTTATCTATACTTTTATTACCAATTTAATGAGCGAAGTTAGCTACATACAAATTTCATACATTAAATGAATTTTCTTGACATTTAGCGACATTGGCGTGCGTGTTGTAGTATCTTTCGATTATTTATTTTATAATTTTTTTCAAATCGTTTATATTTACATCTAATATCAGCAACAATAGTATTTCTGGATACTGTAAGAAAATAAGGGAATTTATCTGTGGTAATAGCTCAACAAACAGGTAAAAAATCAATATTAACATTAAGTGAAATAGTTTATTAAATTTTATAATTTTATAGGCTTATCATACACTTCAGCGCAATGAGCTGTCAAAAGAAAGTTACATTTTCATCCCTATAAAGTTTCTACGGTACAGGAATTATTACCATTAGATCACGATAGGCGATTGGAATATTGTCATTGGTTTAATAACAATTTAAGGGACGATGACTTGCTAAACAAATCATTTTTCTCGGATGAAGCCTAGTTTTATCTAACAGACTATATCAATTTACAAAACTATTGTATCTGGTCTGCAGAAAATCCACACGAATTTCGAGAAACGCAATTGCATCCCGTAAAGTTGGAGTTTGGTTAGCTATGTCCAGGCAACGAATAATAGGGCCAATTTTCTTCGAGGAAACTGTAACAGCCCAACGTTATCAACAGATGTTGGAATTGTTTATTGCAGAGTTACAAGAAAATGAGCTTGAAGCAGGTTATTTTCACCACAATAATGCTCCAGCACATACTGCTCGACAAACCTGCCAATATCTTCAACAGTTTTTTGCTAGCAGGGTCGTTAGAGCACAAAGATGGCCACCAAGATCGCCTGATCTAACCCCATTAGATTACTTCATGTTTGGCTATCTAAAAAATAGGATCTATAGAAACCGCATGCATACCATAGAAGAACTGAGAGATGCAGTTCTGTCACTTAATAATTATACTAATTGTATGTTATAATTTAAAGTAATAAATAAATTTAGTTAAACACCAGTTAGTACTGAATTGTAAAATTATAATTTAGTAAAGTTAAATTAATTACATTTCATTTTTACAAGCAGAAACACCAATCCATAGTCGTTTATATAATGCGAGTTCAAATACAGGTTACGTTTTCCTTCCGTTTACTTTCGTATGTTCCAACACTGACTTAGTTCAAACCTTCATTACAAACACGCGGCATATACCTACACCCTGTTAGTACTATAGGAGCGGAATTGACAATCATTTTGAATCTCTGTGTACAGGTGTCACGCATAAAATGCACACTGAAAAAAATTTTGGTACGAATTTGGGGAAATTTTGTACCGATAAAACCGTATAAATATTTACTTTTAATACCTCTAACTATAGATTTTTGTTGAATATTCCTACTGGAATTTCGAAATGCGGTTAATTTTTCCAAGATTTTCTCAGGTAGTCTGGAATACTCTCAAGTAAAATATCTAAGGTAGTGATATTTCCATAGAAGTTTTACTTATTTAAAGGCAAAATGACAAAGAACAATCCAGTATTACTGATTTTTTTTCCTAACAAAAAGGAAAATATCGTGAAAATGGAAGTGCCTTGGTAGAGTTTATTGAAATGGAGCTTAATGCATAAAAAACACAAAATATGAATGAAAAAATGAAACAATTGAACGTTCGTTTTCTAATCTTAATTTGCTTTGAATTTTTATTTTGTTACATGTTTCGGTATGATACCATCATCAGGCAAACTATAACCCACACAGCACACTTGGTCCGACAGATATCCACTGGATGTTCCAATCACCAAAACTATATCCATTGCAGATGTTGGATGGATATTTGTTTTGGAGTTATTACAATTGTTCATAAACAGATACCGGATTATGTGCAAAGTGCATATATGTTATTTTTTGCATATCTTTAATTATAGTCTATATGTACACCTATTACACTAATTGAAGTTAATTAGCGTGAATTAGTGATTGCATATATTGCATATTTAGGCATTTCTATGCATATTTTTACAAAAGTTGCATATATTGCATATTTAAGCTTTTTCTTATCCTTTCTATTAGTAAAAATTCCTAGTAATTCCTAATGTAAATCGACAACCGACAATTTTCAGAACGATAAATTTTTACGTTGGTTTCTCTAATACTTTTTTCCAAGAACTGCACCTGTTTAATTTCGCCTAGCAGAAGGGATATGGTAAATACGTTTTATTATTATTAATTCCCAACTAAACTATTCATTCATTGAATATCTTTGAGCGAAACAGCATGTAATTGTGCTACGTTTTTAAATACGGTGCGTATAGCGAACAAAATTTCTTTATGGATTAAGCCATATCCTGAACTGGTAAAGGATGGCGACAAAATATTTTGTCGAGCCTGCAGTAAACTGGTAAGTTTAATTTTACTAAAAGCTTTATAATTGTTTTTAAATTCTTTAACTTCTGTTATAAAATGACAATTGTTGTAGGTGTCTTCTGAGAGAAAATACCTGATTGATCAATACGCTAAAACTCCATCACATATTAGAAAATGTGAAAGACTAAAGCGATCCGCATGCAGCAATCTATACGTCAATATGTAGCATCAACTTCACGAAACTCAGAACTAGAAGAATATAATACGGATCTGTGTAACGCATTAATTTCGTCTAACATACCATTAGCAAGATTAAACAATGTTAATTTGAAATCATTTCTGCAAAAATATTGCGCAAACATAATATACCTGACGAAAGTACCTTACGAAAAAATTATGTCACATCTTGTTACCAGCAAACAATAGCAATTCAACAATTGGTAGGGAATAATTTTATTATATCATGGTAGATGAAGTACGGATAAGTGTGGACGTTATATTGCCCATTTGTTAATAGGAATTCTTCATGAAGATATTGTAGGTAAATCATATTTAATTTATTGTAAAGAACTTCAAAAAACAAATAATGTGACAATTGCCCAATTCGTTCAAGAAGGTTTATCAAATTTCTTTTTACCTGGAAGTATACCTTATGAATAAATTTTACTAATGTTGTCCGACGCTGCACCATACATGATAAAAGCCGCGCCAGATTTAAAAAAAAATTATAGTAACATTATTCATACCACTTGTTTAGCTCATGGGTTCAATCGTATAGCCCAAGACATTAGGAATCAATTCGCGTTGATTAACGATTTAATTAGCAATGTCAAAAAAGTATTTTTAAAAGCACCTTTACGAATCCAATTTTATAAGGAGCGACTTCCCGGTGTTAAGTTGCCTCTTGCACCGATTATTACGAGATGGGGTACATGGTTAGAGGCTGCAATTTTTTTCGCCGATAATTTTGAAGGAATAAAAAATGTAATTCTTGAAATCACTGCTGACTGCATTGCTCTAGAAAACTGTAAAAAGATAGTAACATTAACAGAATTGCTACAAAACCTTTTGTATATTAAGTCAAATTATAGCTTTGTTTCAAGTTCCATTCGTAAACTAGAAACGCAAGGGATGTCGCTCTCGGAATCAGTCGAAATAGTAGACGAATTTGATATGCTATGTAAGAAGGTTAATGGTATAATAGGTAATTCTATATACGATAAATTTAAAAAAGTGATAAATAAAAATGCGGGGTATTTGAAATTGAAGAAAGTTAAGAAAATTTTGGAAGGTGAAACAGTAAACGATTTCGGTTTTAATTTTAGTTTAGAATGTATTGCAAAGTTAAAAAATGCACCAATTACATCTGTGGATGTTGGAAGAAGCTTTTCTATTTCGAAACATATATGTATTCTGATAGAAGACAAAACTTTCTTTTACACAATTTTGAAAAACATTTAATTATAAATTGTTTTAGAAATATATTGTGAAAAAATTTTGTGCAATAAAGTTAATGTTTAAATTTCTGCTCTTATTTGTTTTATGTAAAAATTTAGCATATTGTCGCAATTTTTTTGCATATATGCCCCAGGTTTATGCATATTTTCTCAAAAATCCATGCGTATATATGGGCATATATTCTAGTTTTTCTTTGCATATAATCCGGTCTCTAATTATAACAAATCAAAAGTAATTATTCTATATGTAATAAAGCCTAAGGGGATTATCCTCGTTAATCCCCTGTAATGCTCACTCCTCAAATCGTTTTATCTGTGGACTGACTATATCTCATACTTCCCAAAACAAATCTGATTTACAAAAATACTTGTAATTCCAAATTAAATCTAAATTTTCTGTTTTCAACTTGAATCCACATAAATTAATAGGAAATTCCCATTATATTTCATGGAATTTCACCGAGCATGTTTCAGTAACTCACTTCTCCTGGTTATCAAAATATAAATGGCTAATCTATTTGTCACAGATTAAATCACTGATTAACATTATAAATAAATAAAATGCGACATACTAAACGAAAAGGTGAGTAACTGATTACTCTGATTAACATTCATTCAGTTTAGAAACGATTAATAGCGGGCAAATCAATCCAATATCTATTATAAATCTACAAAAAAAAATACTTCTATCTGGTTGTAGTGATAATATAATAAACAAAAATTGCATAGGTCACGGGAACACTCTACAATAGCATCAGGGGAAGAAGGTAGATAAATATCAGGTGTCTCTGTCAACTCCGAGAAGTTCGTGGCCATTTCTCGGAAACCGGGTCTGACAGTGCAGCAGCTGTGCCTTTCGCTTTTAACAATCGTAAAAACGAAATATCTATGGGAGATGCAACAGTTACTCGGTCATTTTTCTAACTTTGCATATTTCTCTATTGTCGGTAATAAAGTATAAAAAAAAATATATACAATGTGTAAAAACACGTAATTTATGATATAATCAGTTATGTAGATATGAAAGCGAGTGTAGGAATTACGAACGTATGAATCATTTGTACACGTTTATACGATGGTTTGAATAATGAATCACATTTTACTAGGGCCCGTATGTCCCTCAGACTATGCGGCATTGGATTTTAATAAATATGTAGCTGATACAAATTAACCTTATAAAACTTCTTTTGCTCTTCATTTTAATTATTGTTTCCTCCATAAATATGCTTGGCTACCCATCTTACGCCTTTAATAAATATTAAGCAACCAAATTATATTACGCTACAGTAATTTTATATATTATATTAAAGAAAAGGTCGACAAAGCAATCGAAAATGTAAATCGCCCTATTTAATGTTAATTTAGTTTTATAACATCTGACAAGTCGTCGTGTGTAGTTCCCTTAAGGGTAATTAATTTACATATCTATGTGTTTATAATTAATTTTATATTATCATAAGATAAAGAAAAGAAACTTTATATTAATAATTTTAATTTCCACGCTGTGGTATTTACAAATAGAAACGCGAAACAACTCAAAACGCTCCAACAAGTTGAAACCTGTTTACCGGGAAAGCTGCGTATGAGTTTGTACCTGTTATTAACATCGAAAACAGAAGAAAGATCATCCGTTATCTAGAATAGAATGGCGATATTTTAATGTAAATCGCATCGGTAGATTTATACATGCATGTACGGAGCGAACCGGTTTTGTAAAATCTACGTTTCATCTGCTGTAAAATGATATTGCACGCGTGCTGCGCTTATAAAGAATATAAAACAATACTTTGCAGACGTGCTTCGCATATCGTAACGACGCGGACGGTTTTAGATAGATACAGCGGAAAAGATTCGACGAAGCAATACTGGGTGATCGCTCAATTTGCGCGGTGGGAATAGTCGTCACGTATTATAGTACTGCGCATTGTTTAATATATTTACTGTAATGTTATTGGCAGCTTTAAATTTCGCGGTTTTGATAAAAAAAATCTAACGCAAATATACACAGAAATTCAAAATGATTGTCAATTCCGCTCCTATAGATAGTAACAGAGTGTAGGTATATGGCGCGTGCTTGTAATGAAGGTTTGAACTAAGTCAGTTTTGGAACATAAGAAAGTAAACGGATCTGTCATAAATAAGGGAAACGTAACCTATATTTGAACTCGCATTATATAAACGACTATGGATTGGTGTTTCTGCTTGTAAAAATGAAATGTAATTAATTTAACTTTACTAAATTATGATTTTACAATTCAGTACCAACTGGTGTTTAACTAAACTTATTTATTACTTTAAATTATAACATATAATTAGTATAATTATTAAGTGACAAAACTGCATCTCTCAGTTCTTCTATGGTATGCATGCGGTTTCTATAGATCCTATTTTTAGATAGCCGAACATGAAGTAATCTAATGGGGTTAGATCAGGCGATCTTGGTGGCCATCTTTGTGCTCTAACGAACCTGTCAGCAAAAAAACTGTTGAAGATATTGGCAGGTTTGTCAAGCAGTATGTGCTGGAGCATTATCGTGCTGAAAATAACCTGCTTCAAGCTCATTTCTTGTAACTCGGCAATAAAACAATTCCAACATCTCTTGGTAACGTTGGGCTGTTACAGTTTCCTCGAAGAAAATTGGCCCTATTATTCGTTTGCCTGGACATAGCTAACCAAACTTCAACTTTTACGGGATGCAATTGCGTTTCTCGAAATTCGTGTGGATTTTCTGCAGACCAGATACAATGGTTTTGTAAATTGATATAGTCTGTCAGATAAAACCAGGCTTCATCCGAGAAAAATGATTTGTTTAGCAAGTCATCGTCCCTCAAATTGTTATTAAACCAATGACAATATCCAATCGCCTATTCGTGATCTAATGTAATAATTCCGTGTACTGTAGAAACTTTATAGGGATGAAAATGTAACTTTCTTTTGACAGCTCATTGCGCTGAAGTGTATGATAAGCCTATAAAACTATAAAATGTAATAAACTATTTCACTTAATGTTAATATTGATTTTTTACCTGTTTGTTGAGCTGTTACCATAGATAAATTCCCTTATTTTCTTACAGTATTCAGAAACACTATTGTTGGTGATATTAGATGTAAATATAAACGATTAAAAAAAAATTATAACATAAATAATCGAAAGATACTACAAACGCACGCCTATGTCGCTAAATGTCAAGAAAATTGATTTAATGTATGAAATTTGTAACTTCGCTCATTAGATTGGTAATAAGTATAGATAAATTTTTCCGGAAAACAGTTTTTTTCTTACGACAATCATTTTGAATCACATGGTATATCCGAAATAGCAAAATAATATTCTTAAGGCTACATACATTAAGGTTTATGACGGACGTGCTTTTAAAATCCAGCTACACACATACAGCTGCGTTTGTATGTCCGTTTATCATAACCTAGAATCTAGAATTCAAAAAAGCTTACCCCAACTTGTTAAAAAACGATATTTGAAATTCTGCTTTTGATAAATATAAAACTTGTTGGACCGTCATTGCAGAAACAGGGCAGATTTCGAACAGATGTACTTTCACCAGCAGAAAAACTGGCTATAACATTAAGGTATGGAACCTGGATTGAAATATGTAAATAAGTTAAATAATCCATCGTATATGATTATAGGCACCTAGCAATTGGTGATCATATGATAAGTATATCGTATGTACATCAGATTGGCAAAAGTACTGTTGCTTACGTCATACGAGAAACCTGTAAACAACTTTGGCTTTCCTTAAGTGATATAGTATATTCTTCATTTTATAATTATAAAGGCACACATAGTATTGGTTTAATGGCTTCATGTGACGCCCAATTCCTGTTTCACCCTTATTGATGTTGGGGCTCAGGACCGCCAAAGTAATGGTGGTATTTTTAGGTCTTCCACTATGGGAAAGAAATTTTATGAAAATGCAATGAATTTACCAGAATCTAGATCCATCATTCAAAATATATATATAGTTGCCTTGAGGCTTTTCAACTCACAGATTTCTTGATGAGCCCATATCCAAGTCGAAACATATAAAGAGACATGACTATCTGTAATTACAGACTTAGTAGAGCTAGACGTACCATAGAAAATTCTTTTGGGATATTAGTAGCAAAATGGAGAACACTTGGAAGACCAATTAATACAAGTTTGGAAACTACAGAAAACATTGTATGCCTTCATGAGTCAGAAAACAACTTAAAAACCTGTTGTCCTCCAACTTTAATTGACCGAGGAGTATGGCGCTATTATCCAAGGAGGGTGGAGAAGAGAAGCTAATCCACTACCACGTGTTTCTAATTCAAATTCAAGATCTGCAGCTGTTATAAGGCATAGTTTTAAAAGTTACTTCTTAAATGAAGGTGCTGTATCATGGCAATGGAACAGAAATGCTTTTTAGTGTAATATTTTTATTTTATGTTCATTTGTTTTATTGAACACAGTCATTTATGAAACCAACCTTATTCTCTACTTCGTATACCATTTGAAAAAAAAAATTTCTAATTCACTTCTTTCTCGACGAGGGATTCTTCTTAAGCTTGCATCCAGTCGTGTACAGCATGCATCAGTTTCATCTGGAATATGTTGTGAATCGGCCAATACTATTACTAAATGTTGGGATAGAGTATCTGATTCATTATACCTTGCATACTTAAATTATTATAAAGATGAAATGAAAACACTTCACTGCCTACTTGCTTTTGCGTTTCAGAATTGTATTCCTATTTTTCTTATGTGATGAACAGGGAGTGTGATGAACAACTGTATCAGTGATGCTCCAGGAGAGTCGTCACCATCATCCTGAGGCATATTGTTTATTGTTCTGGAGACGAAAGGATTCCATATGTCAAAGAGGCGAAATACCTGGGGATATGGTTTGATCAAAGGCATACATGGAATTCACATATCCAGAAATTAACTAGCAAAGCCACCAGCGCCCTAGGTAGGTGCAGGAAGCTGTGTGGAAAGAATTGGGGACTTAGCCCCAAGATGACTTGTTATACACAAGGGTAATTAGACCCATGATAACGTATGGAGCATTAGTATGGTGGCCAAAGGCACGGCAGGTGGGGACGGCTAAAACTCTGGGTGGCGTGCAGAGGCTGGCGTGCCTGTGCGCCACGGGGGCGATGAGATTGGCCCCTACCACCGCGATTGAAGTAATTTTGAACCTGCCACCAATACATATTTATATACAAAGAGCCGAAAGGTCATACATAGTCAAGTACCGATATGTAAATCGCACGACGCTGACTATAAAAAACTGTTAGACGAACCCAAGGAGGCACCCCTTTTAGGAATGCTATATGATGCCATGGTTCAAAAATTTAACCTAGATAGAAAATATCAGGTTATAATACCAGAAAAGAAGGACTGGGACACAGGTACTCCGGTAAGAGCGGACTCAAACTAGTATACTGATGGCTCTAAAACGGACTACGGCGTTGGAGCGGGAATATTCGCTAAGAAGCCTAAAAAGGCTCTTTCGGTAAGCTTCAGCAAAGACACGACTGTGTTCCAAGCTGAGGTTGCTGCAATCCATCACTGTGTCCGAGAGATAGAAAGATGTACCGAGCCAGGTAAAAGCGTCGCTATCTTCTCTGACAGTCAGTTCACACTTAAAGCAATCAGCTCCACAAGCGTGGACTCTAAGCTGATTTGGAACTGTGTAAGCGCCCTAAATGAGGTGGGCACCCAAAGGAAACTAACCTTGGCCTGGGTCCCTAGCCACTCTGGCGTGAGAGGAAATGAGGCGGCGGACGAGCTGGCCAGGTTAGATTCGTCAAGGCCATTCGTTGGAGCCGCCCCTTTTTCGGCACTATCAAATCGCAAATTAAAAAATCCATCAATGAATGGATTCATAATCAGTCCAGAGAGTGGTGGCAAAAATCACCGGGGCAAAGACAGGCAAAAGAGTTCCTAAAGGAGCAGAGGCCTGAATTCACGAGAGATCTACTGAATAAAGACAGGAAGACTGTCAAAATGATTGTAGGTAACTAACTGGTCACTGTAGACTGAATAGGCATATGTACAACATAGGCCTGGCAGATGATGCAACCTGCAGATACTGCCAAGAGGTGGAAGAAACACCAGTTCATGTGCTGTGCCAATGCGAAGGCCTGGCGAGGTCAAGGTTTCTACTAATGGGGGAGGAGAACCCCACAGTTAGTAACTACATAAAGAAGCCGCTCTCAAAGATGATAGACCTAATTAAGAGGGCAAATTAGAGAGCGTCCTCTAGGAAAATATACCTATAATAATACCAATTTATTTACTTTCTAGGTTTAACAATATCCTTTAAAAATAACATCATGTCATAAAAATGCTATTTATGGTTTTCATTATTTGTGGCTGCTGAACCACTGGCTTTGTATATATTGGCTTGGGAATATCCCTTTACGAAACGATCTCGTAAAATTGGCCACCGAACTTGTACCTCTTCAACAATCTCGAAAGTATCTACTCAAAAAAACATTAGGTAATAAATTTTAGGTATGAAAGGACATAAATACATTTTACTTCATTATGTACCTACTTCTTTCCATAACTTGAAAACTCTTTGCCTATTTGGTTCTTTTAGAGACAACTTGTGATCATATAAGCTTGGGTCTGTTTTGGACTGCATTTATTAATATCTCATTTATATCACTTACGGATTGTGAACTGGAATTTCAAAAATACACATAATCTTAATAATGGTTTTTAAAAACTTAATAACAAAACTTGCTCAACAGCAGTTGGTGACAAAGTTGTTAAGCGATTTGTATCTTCAAGCTGATATAAGCCAAAGTACCAATACGAACGCATCAACGGAGAACTATGACCCGGCTTTAGATTATTTTAAGAATATTCGGAATAATTCTGAAATATTCGTAGAATGAGAATATGTCCGCCCAAGGAAATCCTTAGATGAATTAGAAAAATATTCATAAAATATGTTTGGAACATCCCGCTCTAAATCCATTGAATGCACATGCGGGTAATGTTATTGCATGCCTGGTTGTATTATGCCAGTGTTAATTCGAAATTAAAGGGATGCAAAAGAGCTACTAATAATTTATTACCGATTATTTAAAAAGTAAAGCAATATTAGACACATAAAGCAACCAAAGAGTGTCAATCAAAACACAAAACGGAAGACACTCAACGTCATCTCGACACTCGACTCTGGCACAAATATTGAAATTTTAGCTAGTTTAATAATAATAATAATAATAATAATAATAATAATAGTCTTTATTTTAACAATATAACAAACCGAACCGAAGGAGTATATAAATATATAAAAACAAATAATAATGCGTAATTATACTAATTAAACAGCTGTGTGTAAAACATACAACTTGAAACCCCTCATCGTATTCAAACGTGCCTTATTTTAGGGATTTCAAAATTAATTTTGAAAAGCCCCTCAATTTGTTCGACAGATAAAGATGCTCGCTAGATTAGGACCTGAGTCATTCTTCAGAAATCATTTTTCAGACATCAAAGTAGATAGTTTTATTTAATGCTTAATTTTACTGCAAATAAGTTTGTTGACACGAGTTAAGACTCGTAATACCAAAATAGCAGAGCATTAAACTGTGTTATTAATAGGGCGAAGCATTTTATATCTTATGCGGCGATTATTTTGAATACGCAGTGGCGTAGAACGAGTCAGGGTTTTTTTTTTGTACACCCATGCATAAGCATAAACATCAGCTATTGTAGGGCAGTAACTCCCTTAAATTTAAATTCCCACAATTATTTTTAGTAACTTCAACAGAAGGACATCAAAATAACTACATATTAATCTAATACTAAACCATTGGTAATTTCTTGTTTCAATGTTGAAGTTATTAAGAATATCTCCATAGTTTCCTTTACGTCGGAGTTTTTGAACTCTTCATTCCAATCCGTTTGTAGTTGTTGATAATCTTGTATGTTTCAAAATGGATTCTGATTCTACATTCCAAAATTGTTCGAAGGTGATTGCATGGATTGCAGAGTGTGGAGAATGTTAAAAAAAAAACTGATCATGCTCCACTAAACAGCTGTGATATCTACAGATTCTTTCTGTGTTTAAAAATATGCTTCAACCTAATAGATGTAGTTTTACCACAGATACTATAGAAATCTTCAATATTGGTCATACATTTCAAAGGTCACAAGGTCTGCTTGAGCAATAGCAGCATACATGTATCTGTAAAGCTGGCATTCCTCTAGAAAGTAAGTCATTCCTCTTGTCAACTCTATTCCAGAGGTCACATGTTGATATCACCTAGTCTTACTGTTTTTGGGTAACTAGTATTTCTTAGGTTTTATGTTTACAAATATCTCCTAGAAAATAAAAGCATTTTGTGCTTACCATCTTACTGCTTGTGATACAACAATAAATGTGAATTCTTCTTAAAAAAATTGACCAAACTTTTAACTTCTTACACGCTTACTTCAAAAGGATATTTTGTGCATTCCCACAGTGCTTCTTTTATAGGCATAAATATGAAACAAACAACTGTTGTTTATGGACCTCAATAGGGCGTTCGATTGCGTCAAGTACGACATCCTTTTTAAGAAACTAGAGGTAATCTTTTACATTGGTTTCTCTAATACTTTTTTTCCAAGAACGGCACGTGTTTAATTTCGCCTAGCAGAAGGGATGTGGTAAATACGTGTTATTATTATTAATTCCCAAATAAACTATTCATTCATTGAATATCTTTGAGTGAAACAGCATGTAATTGTCTTACGTCTTTAAATACGGTGCGTACATACAATGAGTATAGCGAACAAAATTTCTTTATGGATTAAGCCATATCCTGACCTGGTAAAGGATGGCGACAAAATATTTTGTCGAGCCTGCAGTAAACTGGTAAGTTTAGTTTTACTAAAAGCTTTACAATTGTTTTTAAATTCTTTAACTTTTGATATAAAACGACAATTGTTGTTGTAGGTGTCTTCTGAGAGAAAATACCTGATTGATCAACACGCTAAAAATCCATCACATATTGGACACTGTAAAAAACTAAAGCGATCCGCATGTGTGCAGCAATCTATACATCAATGTGTAGCATCAACTTCACGAAACTCAGAACAAGAAGAATATAATACGGATCTGTGTAACGCATTAATTTCGTCTAACATCCATTAGCAAGATTAAACAATGTTAATTTGAAATCATTTCTGCGAAAACATTGCAAACATAATACACCTGACGGAAGTACCTTACGGAAAAATTATGTCACATCTTGTTACCAGCAAACAATAGCAGAAATTCAAAAATTGGTAGGGAATAATTTTATTTATATCATGGTAGATGAAAGTACGGAAGTGTGGCCGTTATATTGCCCATTTGTTAATAGGAATTCTTCATGAAGATATTGTAGGTAAATCATATTTAATTTATTGTAAAGAACTTCAGAAAACGAACAATGTGACAATTGCCCAATTCGTTCAAGAAGGTTTATCAAATTTCTTTTTACCTGGAAGTATACTACGTGAAAAAATTTTACTAATATTGTCCGACGCTGTACATGAAAAAAGCCGCGCAAAATTTAAAATTTTTTTATAGTAACATTATTCATACCACTTGTTTAGCTCATGGGTTCAATCGTGTAGCCGAAGACATAAGGAATCAATTCCCTTTGATTAATGATTTAATTAGCAATGTCAAAAAAGTATTTTTAAAAGCACCTTTACGAATCCAATTTTATAAGGAGCGACTTCCCGGTGTTAAGTTGCCTCCTGAACCGATTATTACGAGATGGTGTACATGGTTTGAGGCTGCAATTTTTTTCGCCGATAATTTTGAAGGAATAAAAAATGTAATTCTTGAAATCACTGCTGACTGCATTGCTCTAGAAAACTGTAAAAAGATAGTAACATTAAAAGAATTGCTACAAAACCTTTTGTATATTAAGTCAAATTATAACTTTGTTTCAAGTTCCATTCGTAAATTAGAAACGCAAGGGATATCGCTCTCGGAATCAGCCGAAATAGTAGACGAATTTGATATGCTATGCAAGAAGGTTAAGGGTAGAATAGGTAATTCTATATACGATAAATTTAAAAAAGTGATAAACAAAAATGCGGGGTATTTGCAATTGAAGAAAGTTAAGAAAATTTTGAAAGGTGAAACAGTAAACGATTTCGACTTTAATTTTAGTTTAGAATGTATTGCAAAGTTAAAAAATGCACCAATTACATCTGTGGATGTTGAAAGAAGCTTTTCTATTTCGAAACATATATATATTCTGATAGAAGACAAAACTTTCTTTTACATAATTTTGAAAAACATTTAATTATAAATTGTTTTAGAAATATGTTGTGAACAAATTTTGTGCAATAAAGTTTAAATGTTTAACTTTCTGCTCTTATTTATTTTATGTAAAAATTTAGCATATTGTCGCAATTTTCTTGCATATATGCCCCAGGTTTATGCATATTTTCTCAAAAATCCATGCATATATTCCAGTTTCTCTTTGCATACAATCCGGTCTCTAGTTATTATATAGTTAACGTTCATTGATTCTAATTTAGTTACAGATTGGAACCATTTTTGTTCATTTATTGTTCAGCATTTCACCGATTGGTAATGCAATTATTGTGTTATCTATATCTGTGTATCGAATGGTAAAAATCACCCAGGTATAGTTTAGATGATGTCCATAAGTAAACAGTTGTGGTGTTCATGACAGGTAGAAAGGTTAGCATACAGGTACGTTGGCCGTGATTCACCAAGGAAGCAACTGCGTTTTTCTGCATCGTGTTTTGGACGGGATGAGTAGTATTAGAACGTGCCTGTTGACCTTGACAAGTTCTTCGTTGAGTCAGAACTAGCTTGGCCGTCGTCGCTATAGTGTCTCTTGTGTGTCTACACCGGTACAGGTGACTCACCCCGTCCAGGTATCTGGGACTCAAGTTGACGATCCCCTCCACACTTATTATAGACGCTAAAAATCTGAGTTAATTCTTCTTATATAATAATTCTACAGAATCGTTTCTGCCATCCACCCGAAGCGATTCTAATTACTCCTTTATACTATAATCAATAAAGGCAAACGCGAATGACTTCCAATTTCGTACCTGAGTTGTTCCCTTTGGTGCCGAGTTACCATTAATTAAAGGTTACCTCCTGTTATTAACGCGATTATCTTTTATAAACGCAAGAAGCAAGAAGCGAGGTCCGCGGGCCGAAACGCTCGGAGGTGACATACCGTATGCGCCCTCCGAACCGAGCTCCAATTAAAGCGGAAGACACACATACGCGATCGCGACCACAATTACGATAGCGATCGCGTTGGCGATCTGATGCGTTATACTTAAAGAAATAATACCGCACATACTTGTTGCGACCTGCTCGCGATATAATCAACTTGTGCAGCGTTCGTTCGCGTTCAAACGCAACACATTGCATTTATCGCAAATCGCGTGTACAATATTTTATTTGAAATGTCTGATTTTACAGAAATATTAATTGAAAATGTCAAGAAGCACAAAATATTATATGATTTCTCACATTCTGAGTACAAGAATGTACGTATAAAAAATAAAGTATGGGATGAAATTGCGAAGGACATGGGATTAAAACAAACTGGTAAGTATAAGAAAATATTTATTTTATCTTTACAAATTGCTGAAATAGGTGACAATTTAAAGCCAATATACCGCTCTTCTTTCGTCAACCGCCAGATTATTAAATGCTCAACTGGTTTATCATTATTTTCTTGTAAATTAACATAATGTTGATCAGTAATTTTTACCCGTAAAAGATTATGTAGCACACAAGCTGCTTTCACAAGTTTTTTAGCTGTTTCAACCTTCACATCTAATGGTCTGAAAAATAATCTCCATTTGTGTGCCAGTATTCCGAATGCGTTTTCCCACGACGCGACGCACAGTGGTCCAAAATTGAGAAAAAGCGATCGAAAATCAATTTTTTGAGTTTTTCCTATTAAGTTGAAATTTACGTATAGTATTATTTGAATCACATACTACGTCCATACCAAATATTTCAGTCATTACTTTATCCGAATTAAAGATATGGACGTTTAAATTTGAACAACAGTCCACTTTCATAAATTGTCAACATTTGTTAAAATAACTAATATGCAGTGCGTTTACATGCTGCTAAGTTTTTAACTAGCAATTCAGGATTAATGTGTTTACAGAATGCATAGGTTATTAAAATATCATATTTTGTGCACCTCATTGAATATACGCCATGGCAATCACAGACCGGAAGGGCGCAATTAATTTTTTATTGTTTATTTCTAATTTATTTCGTTTTGGTTAGCAAGACACGTCAAGACAAAATAAAATTCACATCAGACTATTCATGGAATACTAAAGTACATTACATTTGTTTTATTTTCTGCAGTCATTTGCGGCAAAACGTCAAAATAGTCAGTTTATCGAAATTATTCGAGCAACTGACAGGTGCTAGTGACAAGTGTATTTCTGTGTGATTAAAAGTGATTTATTTGTTATTATTTTTGATTTGTTGCTGTTCGAGACCCTGTTACTTATTCTGTTGTTGACTCTCTTCGTATTATTTGATTTTTTGTTGCCCGTTTTTTTTTGTTATTTGGACTTTTGTGGTTGAACATTTTTATTACCGTATTATTCTTGTTAACAACATGGCATACAGACCAGTAACTAGTTTAGAGCTACATGAGATAATGATAAATTATCCGGAGGAAAACATGGAAAAACGTAAAATCCGAGTAATGGAATTCCTCATGTAACATCTCCAAATAAATGGCGATGATGCATTAAAGTCCCTTAGAAAGTTTTTAAGAAATAATTTGTTTGCTCCATATCTGAGGAATTGGAAAAGTGTTAACCGTAAATCCGATAGGTTTCTGGCAAAATTCGACGTATGGCTTCGGGAAGATATTAATTTTCCTGCCAGAATTCTTCGTTGCCCTTCAAGCGCTTCCAGATATTCCACGCTCGAAGATTTAACAAGTAAATTTTATTTTGTTTATTTTGCAATTCTATCTACCTACATCTTTTCTCCCACTATAATATATTATATTTATCTAAACAGATCGCGGTCGCCCAGCTAAAGCTTAGAAGACTGTTTAATTATCACCAAGCGTCGAAGAACGGAAGAGCTAAGAGCGAATTGTTCTTCCAATGAACTGTTATTTGCGACTTCTATGAAGTTAGAGAAGAAGGTGATACAGAAGCTTCGAAATTACTAACAGAGGCCACCAGCACTTCACCTACACGGACTGAATGTTACGGACTTGGCAAGAGTCACAAACGAAGCGATTCAAGTACTGACCGGAAGAAGCTCTAGCATTGATTATATCTCTGAACCTGAGCAAATTTCAATATAAAGCTTTACAGAAAGGAGCTATAAATCACGGCCGTAGTTTGTACCCCCCTTATTATAAAATAGTGGAGACAAAGAAAAACTTTTACCCTGAAGATATTTCTATCTCTGAAAATAAATGTGAGGTACCTTTACAAAAGCTTTTAAATTCCACCTGTGCAAGCATTATAAAGCTCTCTTCAAGCCATTCGGCAGACAAAAACTCCTTATTAGCGCTGATCTGCAAATGGGGGGCAATGGGGGTTTGACAGGATTCACTGTCTTCCAACAATAAAAATTACATGCAACTTTTCGTGCCGAGGAAAATTTATTTACTACATCATATCCATACCAATAGAAAGGGCTGAGTAAACGATACAAGTCCGCCATTGAAACCTTATTTCTATCTCTTACCGTTTAAAAGTTATTCAGAAAAAATCAAATTTGGGCCAAATTGCAAGGGTGAATTGCACCCCCTAAAGTTGAAGTTCCGCAGCAACGGAAAGCGTCCTTGAGTAACACTCCATGGAGTCAAAACTGACAAAGTTTCATCAAAATCTGCGATTTACAGTTCGCGAGGTTCCCTTGTCAGCTAGATCGATAAAAATCATATGATTCTATTCAAAATAAGTAAAGCTGATGTAAACACCCTGTATAACCAATGTGTTATGACATTGAAGATATTTTCTTAAATAGATCATAGTCGACTACTTGAATTTCAAACACAAAATTCCATTAGAAAATCGAAAACATCTTATGAACCATTTCGATGAGACACCCTGTATATATTGAACCCGACCTATATTCAAATTAAAGCTAGACGTAAGCTTATTATATATGCAAAGAGTCAATGTTCTGTGATAAATGGTTTTTGATCTAAGAATTTCGATCGCCTTTTCTACATTTTGGACCACTGTGCGACGTGCTCTACATAGGTTATAATTAAAATTTTCTCTGCTATGGTCATGTTTTGACTGCCTATAGGGAAATGGTCGCATTGAATAAGTATTTTGCTTCATCGCCTATCAAAACACATGGGACTTCAGTATCTTCACCTGATAAGCTGCTGGAGGAAGATTAAAGATGCCATTTGCAAGTCTTCTGCCCATAGCTAATGGCTCAAAGATACCACCGTCACTATTTTTATCATATCCTCCTACATGTATACAAGTAAATTTATATTCAGGGTCGACAATCGCCATTAGAACAATTGAATTTTTTTTTAAGTATGAAAAGTAGTTTGATCTGCTTTTATTTGGGCACCTGATGCCACATGTTTGCCGTGTATACTTCCCAAACAATTAGGAAACTGCCATAAGCTTTTGTAGCCTGAAATTGATTTTTCCCATAATACCATTGTGGGTTCTGGCATATAAATTGGTTGTAATCTATTCCATATTGCTGTGCAAACTTCTTCAACAATTACGGCAACTGTTGAAAATCCTAACCGATAGCTGTGGCCAATTGTTTTGTATGAATCGCCGGTAGCTAAAAATCTAGAAAATTTTCTTACCACTTTAAACAATAATGCAATTTTAAATATGACTTAAGAAATGTTTTGCAAACGGGGCGTTCTAATGGTTAAGCTTTTACATGCAGGTGACGATCTAAAGCAGGAGTCGCCAAACTACGGCCCGCGGGCCAAATCCGGCCCGCTGCGTATTTCAATCCGGCCCGCGCAAGTTGTAAGTACCAAGCGATTAATTCAGCTATTGCCGATAGTTTTTCTCACCCACAATAAGGGTTTACGAAAATTATTGTACCGGAGGTATCTACATCTACTATTCACCAACTGATAGTCAACTGATGTCGCGGTAAATAAATCCGGTTAATTCATTTACTATGAACGCTTTCGGCGTAACAATATTTATAACCTTATTTAGAATTAAATTTGAAATATTCATGAATAGATTTGCGATAAAGCTGAAGAAGTGTACCCAAAGAAGAGGGTTTGTTTTTCTGTTGATCTCTCAGCTCAAGCGACTGTCAGATAAATTGAGAATATCACAAGACGCTTCTTAATGGAGAAGGCAAGAAATGTCTAGTGGTCTTTGTTAGTTCTTAATGAGTCAACAGTCACTGTTGATACTGCCCAAATATTTTTTGTTTTGTGCAAAGCTTTCAATAAGTCATTGCATAATTTATCAAACACCTCTATCTATTTTGCATTAGTGAACCAGTTGTGGCAGTGGTTAACTTTATTGGCTCTCGGCGAATTAACCATCGCCAGTTCGATGGTGCAATAGAGGAAAAGTTTTATTGAGATTTTTGGAACTCAGTGAAATTATTAATATTTTTTTAAATGAGAAAGAATTTCTACAATCGTTCCGTCCATTAATAGTAATTATTGCTTCTGTTTCTTATGCCCTCTCAACTGAACTTTCGTCCCTTCAAATTATTTTAAATAAAAAGACACTAACATTCGTTGAAATATTACAAAAAAATATGTCGCAATTCATTTCTTGTGATCTAGATTGGATTAGAATTCCTAAAAATGGATCCTATTTTACTTCAAAATTTTCTGGTCAGATGTTTTCAAGGTTCCCAAATCTTCAGAAGTAGCAGGTATTGAACTACTCAGATGTGTTTTCAAATGTCCTAAAATAGTGGAATCTTATTTTTCTTGGCTTTCTTCATAACACTACTAGAGGTTTGTCTTTTTTGTCTCTTTTATTAATAAATCTTTGGTTTATTGCGTAGTACTTGATTGTTTTATCAATCGCTTCTTCCAGCATCTTGTTTTCCTGTTTCTTCCAATGTTACTCTTAAATATTTAAATTTCTCATTTGCTCTATTTTAGTATCAGTTATTTCAATTTTAGTTTCAACATTCTGGTGCCCGAGGATTTTAGCTTTTTCTATGTTTATTGTCATGCCCTCTTCTTCCATGTTTCCTCCTTGTAAGAAAGAACACCATCGAAGGAAACTCCCAAAAACCTCACCGTTGCCCCATCAGCCCCATCCGCCGGAAACCGTAGCGGCTGGGATTTATCTACGTTTATTTTTAGTTTGTTAGCTGCAAACCACTCCGCCGCTTCACCCATGACCTCCTCCGCGGTGCCTGACAGATGTTTTCGCAGCAGGAAGGTCGTATCATCTGCATACATTAACGTCTTTAAGGAGCAAACGTTTATTATAAACAGGATCGGCCCCAGGATGGATCCCTGTGGTATCCCTCTGTTAACGATCCTCCTATTCGTTTATCAAACTACATATTTCTCAGATACTGTATGAGCACAGTTGTGGATCGCGCCCGAATATCACATCGCAAACGCGTATATGTGTTTGCTACTTTCTCTGATCGCAGTCGCCAACGGGATCGCTATCGTGATCGCGTATGTGTGTTCTCCGCTTTAATGTGTCCTCGCCCGCGATCGCGTAATCTTCACTCGACGAATGATAAATGGGATCTGCCAACTCGCGTGCACCGTGACCGTAGTTTTGACGTTTAATCTATATGCAATAATCGACGACGTTGCGCTACAATCTGCCCGTCCATTAATTGGGGTTGGAATCAGATCCTAACCCTTTTCCGTTAATTAGCTGCTAGATTGGAGATTGGCGGGGGCGGAGAAACAAAAAAAAAAGAGTTAATTGGAAATTGTTTCTGCTTTCGCAGATTCCCTGCGAGAGGGTGCATATTTATTTACATCGATAAACTGAATAAGACATCGGACGCGACGACGGGATTTAAAATATTCATAATTTTATTTTACTATTAAGATTAATCCGGTGTAATTAGGAGGTTTTCCATTAAAACACTCATCTGAGGCATTAATCGAAATAATAGACTATACCCTAACTTAATAATAAATCGTTTCAATCTGGGGTGCCCCACGCGCGATAAAGGAAGGAATAGAGACGGGAGATGAGAGAGGAGGGAGTACGGAAGACTAGGCTCTCTAGCAGATTTACTGATAAATGTATGATTGAGCACCAGTTTCTCACCCCGGGGGACATATTCTAGTTGTCACACTTCTTTCTTATATGAAGATTGAAATGCCGGCAAATAAATGTGACCACTTGCCGAACAATGCGCCGAAATCATCGGAAATATTCTTATCCTACCATGTTGGCAATCGTATTGATCATTCTTTTTTATTTTTATACGCGGTTGCTTATCAGCTGGTTTATACTTATATGAAACGATCGTTGTCTTATTGACATAGAGACTTTTATCTATGGTGATAGGAAGAAGCTAAGGAGAAACATTTGTTTTTATTTTGAAAATGTACAGGGTGCATCTATTAAAACTCCCAAGCGAAATATTATATACGTGGGCATCATAAAGTAAGGAGTGTACTTTAAGCTCTTATATAATTTTATAAAATCAAGCTGGTAGCTGTAGTATTTAAGTTGGCAACACAGAAAAGACTAGATATAAAGATTGAGTTTTGACAGTGAGGTTTGGAAAAGAAGCATGTCAAGCAGTCACGCCTCATAGCAAAAGAGACCCCATTATTTCATCATCCCTAAACCCCTGCCTAACCAACCATTTGTGTGTCCATTGTGACAATGGAATTTAGATAAACAAGTTCTTGGTCCAATACAACATCAACCATATCAAAACAACCCCTTATTGGCCAGAAGCTAATGGCATGGCAGAAAGATTTATTAGGACTTTAAAAAGAAATCACTAAAATGTGCACACCTAAACAATAATCAATTCGATTCACAACTACAGCAGTTTCCCCTAAGTTACCTAAATCACCTTTTGAAATTGTTTTTCAAAGACAAATAAATAATTTACTTCCAATGACTGTAAAGAAAAACAAAGATGATGACGTACTGCAAATGGACAAATAAATAAAACAATCCAGAAAGGGTGCGCAGACAAAAGAAGAAAGACACAAGAGCATAGTTTGAAAATCGGAGACACTGTTCTGTGCAAACAAACAAAAACAAATGCTTTGGCGCCCTAATTTCGATCCAAACCCTTTTAGAATCATCAAAATTAGAGGAACCAAGATAACAGCAAGAAGAAGAGAAAGAATAATAGAGAGGAACCCAACATTTTTTAAAATTTTCGTTCCTCCAGGAAAAGATCCTATTAAAATCCATTACTAATTCCAAACAAAATATCGCATCGATTTCCCCAAAAGAGCAGCCACACCTTCAGAAAACTACGCTAGGAAATATTGAATCCGATGACTCCGAATCTCAACCAAAGAACAAATCCAGCGGAACCCTAGCAGAGGCCTCAAAGTCACGCCCATCTCGACTACTACAGAAGCCCAAGCGTTTTGAAGATTTTGTCAGTGATTTTGAGCAATTTTATATCGCCCCACTTATACATTTTAACAATGTAGCAAGTATTGTTTAAAGTAGAGGAGAGATGTAGTATTTAAGTTGGCAACACAAAAAATGCCTAGATATAAAGATTGAGTTTTGACAGTGTGGTTTGGAAAAGAAAACGATTGCATTGTTAACGTTTCTTTTAGTTTAAGAACAAATGTATTTTAGCGTTAAATAATAAAAACATTTACACGTTTTAACTTAACTTACACACTATAGTAGCAAAAAGTAAATGGAATTTAGTTTTCCTTCCTTTTGGATTTGGATTTTGCTGCAGTCATGGAAAACAAAAGAGTTATCATATCAATAAAAGATTTAAACTTTCAGAACATGGATCTACAAACAAGAATTGTTTTAATACAATGTTATTACGAATGCGGTAGAAATGACACTGCGACCTAAAAAATCTATAGTGTCCCCTATTCTTGCTGCTTTACAGCTGGCCTTCCAATCTTATTCCTTTCAGAAAGTGTAGGATATCAGAAGGCCCCAGGTTAGGTAAGTCTCCCTCTTCGATTTCACATGCTTCCAGGTGCAACGCTCTTGAGTTCAACAGTACTGCGCAATTTGAGAGGAGGTGGATGGGTGTTTCATCCTGTTCCCACAAAATCCACATTCAGATTCCTTTGCGAATCCAAGCTTACTCAGGTGTCCTTTCAGTTTGCAATGGCCCGAAAGTATTCCAGTCAATATGTGAACATGTTCTTACTCAGGTTGATGCAGGTTCCCAGAAGAATTTTACTTTGCCCCATTCTCTGGTGATTCTCCCAGTAATTAGATTTTGTCTGATGCATTTCTCTTTTCAGTTTCTTCAGTATTGTACTGCTACTTACCCCGCAAAAGGATTCAGGCCCTACAAAAGATATTCCGGCTCCTTTTGTGCGAGATTATCCGTTATTTAGTTTCCTTCCACTCCTATGTGCCCCGGAATCCAGAGGAGGGTGTAGTTTATTCTTTTTGCCTAGTTCATTTAATTTCTCTAGGCATTCCCAGATCATCTTAAAACTGATTTCATATGAGCTCAGCGCCTTGATATACAAAAATGAGTACACAGCTAGCACACAAATCTTAACCCAGCGGTTTATTAGGTGTGGGGTTGTTTAAAAAGTTTGGTGTTTAGAATACGAAGAATTGAAGGATTCTATTAGGCAACGCTAAAGAAAGCTTTGCTGGGAAAAGCTGGATATACAACCCAAAGATACTGATTTAGTTGTAGGCAGCATTTGTGAGACCAATCATCATTTATTATCGTCATGGACCAGATAAACTAATCTATTAGGAGAAGATGCATAGATTAATTTATGTTTGCATAACTGTAGTAATGAGAATATTGGTGGGAAAATGACCAAGAATTTACTACAAAACTGAGCTACAAAGACGAGTCGAATCCAGGCAACATTTTGCTACCAAATGGTATACCTACATAGAGCTTTAAAATGGTAGATAGAGCTAGAATATGCTTAGAACCAAATATTTCGAAATAGTAGTGGAAGAAACAGACAATCATGCTAAAAGAGAGGTTGGAACTCTATTCTTAGAACCCGATTATTTTTTTGGAATAAGTAATAACAATATTGGAGACGTTAACAAGTGAAGTATAGCAAAAGAAAAAAACTAAACTCCAAGCCAAAATAAGATATTTATAACCGGTAGAATGCACCAGTAAAGCCAATATCTGCATGTCAACAGGAATCGTGTTCAATTGAAATGAGATCTAAGTAGGGCCATCAGGATAGTAGATAAAGCAGAATGTAAATTCCGCAAGGAACAGGATGAAACATCTACTACATTCTCTTAAAGGAATCGGGATTGGACAAATAGATCTTATAGGGTTTCGGCAAGAAATGAGTTTTTACCAGTTTTTACAATTCGTGACAAAAGTAGCACACAAGTACACCCCTGTAATACAGTTTAGATTACTTAGTTACCGATTTCATATTCTTACCAGGCCCGGTTCGCTATAAACGTATGCAAATCAGGTTACATTTCCCTGCTTTCCTTCTGTCATAGATTACTCTTATCAAAGCTGTTATGACTCGTCTTTAGCGCCCCCTCGAGCTCTCTCGGGGTTTTATATTTTATTACGTCGCGATGTGTATGCTAATCCAATTCGTTATTGTAATATTTCAATTATAAAACCTAGACGTTTTCTTTCTTAGGAAATATTAAATCGAAGATAACAATAAGAGGATTACAAACGTTGCATTTCCTTTAAAAGAAAGTACGCATTGTAGTCATTTTTTAATAAATTGATAATGAAAATAGTGAGAGCATCATAATTACTATATGTATAGCTTTTCTAATGAATAATAATGCATGTAAGGCTGATAGTATATCGCACACCTCTATTCTAGTTACTTTCCAGGATATGAGATGGTTTCTGTTTAAGTAAGGCAGCTTCACTGATTGCATATGCTTCGAGGTGTAGACTTGCAGTTTGAGAGGAGACGAGAGAGGCATTTCATTTGGGTCCCCACAAAATCTACGTTCAGATTCCTTTGCTAATCTAAGCTTACTCAGATGTGCTGTTAATTAATAATGGCCTGAAGGGATCCCTGTTAATATATGGATGTTTTTTTTTTCGGATGGGTTGATATATTCTGGTTAGAAGTTCCTAGAAGAGTTTCAGCTTGTCTGGTTCTCTAGAGATTCTTCTAATAGTTGCATCTTCTCTGCATTTCTTCACTTTTTAATATTTTCAGTGTTATGCTGTGCTGTTGTACCTCCAAAGGATTTGGATCTTAGGAATAATGGTGTTACAAACCCTTTTTTTTGCAAGTTTATCTGTGGTATTGTTTCCTTTCACTCGTTTGTGACCCGGAAGCGACTAATAATAATTCATGCCTTGGCATCCCCCAACAGCTTTCGCCAATTATAGAGGGCATCGGTGGCCATGAGTTATTATTACGCCTGCGCCCGTGGAGCGACTTAAGATGTTCGTCTCTCAGCATTTGCCAAGGAGTAAGGGAAACCACAAATTTAATGCCGTTCGTTTTTACCTGGAAGTTACTGGAGTAATTGTCCATTCTTTCGAAATACTTGATTCTTGGCCCATATATTCCTATTCCAGTTCACTCTGCCAATTTGGAACCATTCGTATATCATGGCATTTCTATTAAGTTAATAAATTCACGAAAGAAGTGGTAAATTCTTTTTTTATAACGGTGATTTTTTTTTACTTGTCCTCGTGAGGAACGGTTTGGTCACCTTCAGGAGATTAAGGCCTGTGCCAAAACGTTCACTCCTTGATCACTCTGAGTGTGGCTCCTCCTGGATCGTCCTCCATCACAATGCGGAGAGGGGTACACTGTAAAAAATTATAGTAATTTTGCCATGGTAAATCAGGAATATTACATGTAATAACGTTGTGAATTTACCACAATAAATCATGTAAATTTTGTTTTACATGTTTCTTCTAGGATATTTAACATGGAAAAAGAAAATTTCGGTGAAATTTATAGCTCTTTCATGTAAGTTTAAGATGTAACAAAAATTCAAAAGGAAAATACAGGAAAAAACATGTACAATTTTGTATTTACTCTCAAAATTACTTAAAAGTGTAAAATTGACATTTTTTTGGGGTATCTAGTGCACTTTAAAAGTAATTTTACTAGTGAAACTATTAATTTGCTGTAAAAAATTGAAGATCTTTTATATTTATTTGTTTTTTACTTGATTTGTCGGGTACAAACTATAGATAGATCATGGAAATACGAAATTCATGACGCCGCCAAGTGATGGTTATTGGATTGATTATCTGTGCGCGTAGGTAATTCTATTCGTTTGTCGAACTTATTATTGTCTCAATGATATCATGTACGTCACAAACAACCCACTAAACAAAATTCGGTAACAGAAATGTTTCAGAGATGTAACATTATTGCAGAAACGTTTTTGTTTACCGTACAAAACCTGCGACATGTCCGCCCTCAGAAGCGTCTCAAAGAAACGTTGCGTTTGAATACGTTTTAGAAACGTAACTGTTAACATTTTAAGAAACGTTTTATAAACGTAATCATTTGAAACATTTTTGTACCATAGAGGCGGTAAAATGTTGTAAGCCCATTTTTGCCCATTATGAAGTTTTAGTATACGATTTTGTGTAATTGCAGATTAAGAAAATCATAAACACTTCATAATGGGCAAAAATGGACTTATGACATTTTACCTCTGTGGTACAGAATTGTAAGTAGTAGTGTATTGTAGGTTATACAAACGGAAATTGAATTGTATTAAAAAGTCTTTATTAATTTTTTGTTACAACTTATTTTGCCTTACTGCACTATCTAGTATACTGTAAATCAGCTTGCTTAAACCATATCTTTATGGTATACTCAAAAATGACCTCCAACAACCATGAGTAGGTATCTTTTTCTTACAGCAGCTAAAAATGTTAAAGGTTAATAAAGTATTAATAAGTTATAAAAGTTTTTTTTTTAACATGATTTGATACTATTACACTATTGGTCTGAATTAAGTTCGCTAACAAATTATTTTCCCAGCAAAATGTGAGTTGAGGTTATGTATATCGAGTAGTTGAGAGAAATTTTATGTGAGTCATAATTGAACTATGTATACACCTAATATACTTACCGAATTCTTAGCTTCAGGTGTTTCTGCCATTATGTTAATTAGAAAAAGCATAAGTTTGTCACTTAGTCACAATCTGATCTGGCTACTACAACGGCTAGTATATGCAAACTCTACTCGTGCTAGCGGTGCCCGGTGCCCTCAAAATTTACCGTGTTTGTGTATGCGCAATGCGCAGCTACTTATAACGGTGTTACTTTAGGTTACACAAGATACATTTCCTAAATGTTACAAGTAAACATTAAAAAAAATGTTTCATATAAGTTACAAATATATGTTGCAAATTTTACGCCTAAGAATTTTTTTGTTATGTTTCATATACAGTTCCTGGCCATAATATTAGACGCATTTGAATTTTTTCAGTTATTTCGACTGTTGACTTTATAACAATCATTATTTTGTTATAAAAATATTTTATTTTTTAATTTGCAATCTTAGTAGCTAAACAAACAAAATAAAACTAATTTAAACTTAATAAAAAAATAAAAACTTCATTCGTATAAATTTTAAAAGAAAATCAATATTTGGTGGAGCCACCTTTAGCGGTGATTAACGCTTGAATTCGCCGTGGCATGCTATTAATTCAGTTCTGTACGGTCTTCTGCATGCGTAGGTGACGATCAGATATGTATAATTTTTTTCTATTAACTGGGGTTTTGTGGTAAGGGCTTTCTTTGCTACCTCTCGCTTTACCAGCTCCCAAACATTTTAGATTGGGTTCATGTCTGGGGAATTACCATTCAAGCGTTAATCACCGTTAAAGGTGGCTCCACCAAATACTGATTTTCTTTTAAAATTTATACGAATGAAGTTTTTATTTTTTTTTATTAAGTTTAAATTAGTTTTATTTTGTTTGTTTAGCTACTAAGATTGCAAAATAAAAAATAAAACATTTTTATAACAAAATAATGATTGTTATAAAGTCAACAGTCGAAATAACTGAAAAAATTCAAGTGCGTCTAATATTATGGCCAGGGACCGTAGGTCACTTGTTTAGTGGGAATAGTCGGTTTCGCGTAAGCGTGTTCATTCTTGATCCCTGATTGAGCGATTCAGTATGACTTATTAGGTGCTATAAAAGAATTAGGTAAGCTGCTTGCTCTCTTTATAAAAATACATATGAAAATTACTTCAGTGTGCGGTAAATATAGAGTTCATATAAATACTACATACGAATTTTACAGTACAATCTTTGAGAAACACATCAGCATGTGAAATTTACTAGATGGTAGAAATTTTACCTTATGAAGCGTATTTACCTGTAAAATTGTAGGCAACTTTGTTACCAACGATTTTACATGTAATTTTACTGCAACTTTTTTTACAGTGTAGGATCCAGTATCATTTCATCAGCTGCTGTTGGGCAGATTCTCATAGCCTCAGATGCTAATCTTTACATATTAATAATGAAGATATTCATTGCGATGGTTAGATTAATTCTTTTGCTTCAAGCGACAAAATCAGCATCACCATCGCTGTATGCATCACAAGCAGTATTTTTGGGTAGCATCACCAGTTCTTTCCTGTAAAGTTTCTACACACCTTCAGGGGTCTTTTGGCCTAGTGGTCGCAGTGGACGGGACGATTAATCGAACCATGGGGTGGTACCTCTTACTAAACTAAACTAGATTAGATTAGGATTGGGGTGGCCTATCGACCTGTTTCACCGCGACCTTTTCAGATCTATTGTGATCCCTTTTTTCCTAGAGGACGCTCTTTAATTTTGCCCTCTTAATTAGGCCTATCATCTTTGAGAGCGGCTTCTTTATGTAGCTTCTGGCTGTGGGGTTCTCCTTCCCCATTACTAGAAAGCTTGTCCTCGCCAGGCCTTCACATTGGCACAGCACATGAACTGGTGTCTCTTCCTCCTCTTGGCAGTATCTGCAGGTTGCATCGTCTGCCAGGCCTATGTTGTACATATGCCTATTCAGTCTACAGTGACCAGTAAGCAGACCTACGATCATTTTGACAATCTTCCTGTCTTTATTCAGTAGATCTCTCGTGAATTCAGGCCTCTGCTCCTTTAGAAACTAAACTAATACCAATTATTATATTTGTAAGAGGTGATAAAAGATATGATTTTTTTTTTTTTAGAGAATTAGTATCAGCTGTTTTATGGTAATATTTTTATTAAACCCGGAACATACTAATGACATAATATAAAGAGGGGTCCAGGGTTTTAAGCGCCGAAACAAATCTGCTGAAAACATCGAATCCCCACCGTGCCCGCCCTCTAGTTTTACAACGTTAAGGGTCTTTATATCTTCCTTACGATGGCGCTGTATTAGAATTTAAAATGTTCATTTTACTGCATTATTTTATAAACATTGGGCCGCGACTATTAAACAAAGAGTTCGAAAGTGCCGTATACTTTTATGGTTATTGAACGGCAAATCCAATTTTTGGGGCTATTTAAGACGTTCACTGGCGCACAAGGGCGGAATATGTAGAAAGACGTTTACGGCCGTCGGAATCTCGACGTTTTATGATTCGGAGATCCGATAGGAGTTTTACTAACTTCATTTTCCCTCATGTCCGCCTTCCTGGTCGCATTCCGCGGCCACTTCGTTCGTTGTTACTATTAATAGAAACACAGAGGAGCGGTAATTAACGCTTTAATGAGTGGTGGATGCGGCAGAATTGAGCGACTCTTGGTCACTTTGGGGTATCTCTTATTATTACGTACGCCCTTTCAAACGCGAGCATTGTGCCGTGGGTCGGGAGTCAGTTCGAGACACTGGGGATTATATTTTTCTCTAACTGTATCCGCTGATACCTAATAACCCCCAGAAAAATATAGTTAGAGGAAAAGTCCAGAGGGATTATCGCTCATTACAACATAACACGACTCCCATCAATTTTTATATCCGTCTCTTTCTCCCTCGTTTTAATCACCTAATTAACGAGATAATTGGCCCAATTACGGGCGATTTTATTAAATATTATACTCACGTCGTGTTCTATCCCTGCAATAATTGCGGATCTCCCGAAATTGGTGATGCGGTAATCTGACAGATTTAGCCAGATTATATCGACAAAGCACCATTTTTCACAAAACGCTCGTTTTGCAGGTATTGCTTCACAACCAACAGATCATACAGAAAAAAAACACGGGATTACGATCAAGCTTTTTCTATACCCTTCCATTGTTCCCTTCCCAAAAAAAAAAACACAACATTCCACATATTTTATCTCAAACGCACGTAGATAATATGGTAAACCGTTACTTTAGTTATAATTTTCTTTCTGGAATTAAATTGGCGGAAAGACGGTAGGTAAAGGAAAAATAGCAACTGCTACTAAAACATTAAATATTAGTAACATCTCGCAAATTGTTTGTTTCTTACCATTTCTTAAAACAAGCTTTCTTTGTGTGGCTAATACATTTTTTTCTTTAAATCAATAAATCAAAAATTGACACCAAAAGACTTGTTGCATTGTAATTTTTCATAAATAAAGCACTGTCATGCATGACCATTCAAAAGAACAAATACCAAGCTTGATTTCTAAATTATAAAAAGTCATATCAGAATCGATAGCAAAAGACTTGATGGCAGGATTTAAGACAATTATCTACAGCAGTGGTTCTCAAACTGTGGTACAAAAAATAAAATTTTTAGGGGGTAGTAGCCAGCAGTCGCTCTCAGTATTGTGTTATTTTTGTGGTGTGTTGTGTTATTCTGCGGACACTCAATCCTGTTGAAACACGTTTACGGACATCTGTTTGAAAACTGAGTCAGGTACCACGTAAGTGAATTTTACAATAAAAATTAACAATGGATAAATGGCTCCTAAAGAAAAGGCCTCATGAAGATCTGCATCAAAATTCTGGGCCATCAACTTCACAAAATGAAAGTAGACCTGAACGTCTTGTTACTAATGAGCAGCTCAAGGAAAAATTAAAAAAACCCGAAAAACTGGCAAATGAATGTAAAAGTAAAAAGAGAAAATATGACGAGTTGTACTTAAAATTAGGTTTTACTTGGACTGGAAGCTCAGTAAGGCTATGAGCGGTCACATCACAGGGCTGGTAGACCATATTAAAACGGTTTCAACTGAGTGTAAGTTCACTCATTGTGTCCTTCACCGAGAGGCTTTGGTGGCTAAGCACTTCCCTGATGAACTTAAAGATGTCCTTGATTAGAGTGTGAAAATTGTGAACTTCATAAAAACTAGGCCCCTAAAATCTCGTTACTTTAAAATTCTATGCCAGGATATGGGGAGCCTCCATGAGAACTTATTGCACATACTGAGGTACGATGGCTTTCTCGGGGAAATGTTTTGTCCCGTGTATTTGAACTCCACAAAGAATTACATAATTTTTTTACCGAACACAAATCCCATCTGTCTTCTGTACTTACTGATTTTGATTGGCTTTTGAAGTTGGCTTATTTAAGTAATATTTTTGGAAAACTCAACATCTGGAATTTATCCATGCAAGGCAGTGTTTCTGATATTTTTAATATAGAAAAGAAAACTGATGCAATGGTAAAAAAAGATCATTCTCTGGGAAAAACAAATAGAAAATAACAACTGCGAGCCGTTTGAAAGATTACTTACATTTGTGCAAGATAATGGAAAAAAACATATCTGATTTCACTGAACTCAAGACTCAAATGGGCCAGCATTTTGAATGCATTGAAGATCCGCATAAGAGAGTACTTTCCGCCCTTGGAGAAACAGTTATAACTGGATACGTGACCCCTTAATGCTGATGCTATGGACACTAACCTGACTATCTTTCAAAAGGAACACCTCATTGAAGTATCATGTGATCCCACGTTGAAAAACAAATATTTGACTGCTGGTACTACATTGTTAGATTTCTGGATCGGTATTGGGAAGGAATACAAAGAACAGCAGTGCTTGACAACTGCTGTTAAATTTCTTGTTGGGTTTTCCACCACTTATTTATGTGAAAAGGGTTTCTCAAGTTTAACCTATCTTAAAAATAAATCTAGAAACAAATTAAATGTTGAAGATGATTTAAGATTGTATTTAACCAAGTTAAAACCCAATTTTAAACTTAAACATGATGCGTAATTCAGTTTCAAAGGTTAACACTATACTTCTATGCTACATAGAAGGCTTAAGATTTGTTTAATATTTTAATTAAGTTACTTCAGTACCAGTAACTGAGAAAGGGGTACCTAAAATGTTTTGTGGGTAAAAAGGGGTACAGTGTCTAAATAAGTTTGAGAACCACTAATCTACACGATGCAAATGAGGTGTTGAAAAAAATATCTGCGAGGATTGACAGTAGCATAGAGGATAAAGATTCTGTGTGCCGATCTCTAAATGCTTCTTTAATCCACCTTGGCAGAACAAAAGCAAAGGAGAAAGGCAAAAATCTGGTTCTAGATGTACCAGATGCAGTTGTGACTACAGAGAATGACGCTATAGAAATTATTTCAGAACCACAAGATGACCATTCAACTTTTGATGCGCTCGGTTCGCATACACACAAAAAAATAATTACTCAAGTTGAATATAAATGCATCACATTGAATATAATATAACTTCCTATATAAGCAAGAAGATGATGTATTTATATTGAGAGTAAAATTTGTTCAGTTTTCCAAACCCGTAAATTTATTAGACGAAACAATTTTTTAGTTCAAATGTAATCAATATACGAAAATCATTATGAACATATAAAATATTTTCACCACAAAAATAATTATTTTAGATTTGAGTAAATAGATTTTCTCAACAGGAAACTATCATATTTATGCCTTAATAATTTATGTGCATTTGATAAAGTATATAAAAGTATTATTTGAAGTATTGCCATTATTTGCTTCCAAAATATAAGCATATTGAACTGATAATACTTACCTGCTTAATCTAAGCATTTCTACTATTTAAGGGTAATAATTACCTACTAATTTTGTGTCTGTAACACCAAGAAACCTCGGTAGGAGAAAATTAATAAATAAAGAAATATTATGTAATTAAATATATTTACTGTCATACTTTATAGTTTTACAATGTTTGGGAGAAGGTAGCGTGTCGGGGTACTCCAGGAGTACGCACGGGATATTGCTGCGTAGAGGTATAGATGTTATGCGTATCCGTCGTTGCGACCGGTGTTCTCGGGATACTTCCCACTCAATGCCTGGGCCAGGTATCTAGTCGGCTTTGGTTACTGATATAATTTCAACCAGTAAAATAATTTGCTGGTATTACCTACTGAAAACTAATAACTAGTAAATACCTACATATGATTGACACACCTACCATGTTCATATATTATGGACACAATGGCGCTGACTCAAAGTATTATTTCAAAGTTTTTTAAACCAGTAATCCTTTAATATTAGATAACACGTACGTACTTACCTTCGAATATTTTAATGGTAGCATCTGTGCATCAGCCCCATTCCACCCTATTCTCTAAGTAGCTGTGAAACGGCTGGGGTATCCATTTAGATTTACTTACATACACAACCAACAACACTGTTCGCTGGACAATCAAAAAGTGACGCCAAGTAAAGCGTATGTATATGTAAAACCCCCTAAACCCCCTTAAAAAAGAGGGAAGCAATGACAGATAAGTTTTACGGCCGTTTGCACCGTCTGTGATTAACATTTTAATTAAATAATCAAAGATTAAATTTAATTACGAATTAAATATGAATAGGATTGCACCGAACAAATTTAATTAATGATTAGTTAATTAAAAAGTTTGCGACAGAAATATAGGTTGGTAGTGCATTAAGTTTAGTTTTTAGTCAAAAATTATATTTATATTGGGAACACTGTTCCATCATAATAAAATTGTCGCTATACGAATGCGCGATTTTAAGCGGCATTTGAAAGTTATTGGAATTTAAGCTGAAGAAAATTGCTGTAGAATTAGATATTGAAATAGAAAAAGTTGAGCAGCTTCTTTTAAAATGGAAATTAATATGTGAATGCAGGTTTTTTTTTATTATGGAATTCTTTTATTTCTTTGTTCTGCGAATGCTCCAATTTTTGATACTTTATTTGACCTCTGCTATTACTTGTTAGAATTATTTTATCATTACCATCATTTCCTTATATATTTTGTTCCTTTTATTTAATAAATAAATGGTTAATTACATACATAATATTTCTTTTAAAAAAATCAAAGTGATAATGCATTTAGAGTAAATAAAATATATTTCGTTTATACAAAAGCCAAATAAAACAAATACAAAAAAAAATGTTCAAAAGTTAATTTCTATATAGCAATGAATGAATGAATTGTTGAAATAATCATTAATTAGTAATGCCTGTGTCGCAGCACGTACATCATCAACAATGTCATAATTAATCTCATGAAGTTGTCCATTTAAAATTTCTTGATTTAATGTTTCTTCATTGATTTCCTCTTCACCCACATTTATGGCTATATTGTGCAATACTGAGGTACCAACTATTATTGTCATAAGGTATCCAGCTTTAGGCGAAATCCATATGCTAGTGTTGGAAAACATTCTTCTTAGAAACATGCTTTCAATGACATTCCATGTTGTAATATGGCTTTCATTATAACGATTTTTCACAATTGTTTCAGAATTTAACAGTGGGGTCAATAAATATGTTTTTGAGGCATATCAACTGTCGCTTATGGAAAAGAATGGATCGTTAAAGTGTGTATTCCCTGGCCATCGTACTACAATATCCATTACTGTTAAATTAGCATCATATAAAAATTGTGAATTTATAGAAAGATATCCTTTCCTATTACGAAATACCTCCGGGTCATTCCCACCTGAAACTACGAGTAATCCTCAATTACATTTATTGGTAGTTTTTATTTCGGGAATTAATTTTTGATTTACCTTGGGCTTTCTAAAACCCTGCCAAATATACACTTCTTGCACGCCGCTATTCCTTGTCTTAATCTTTAAAGTGAACACTTGAATTACCTAGCTATTTCAATTTACAGTCACAGATATTTGTATTATAACCAAAAACCGCAAAACATAACCTATAATCGCCTATAAACACGATTGTAAACAAAGAAACTACGCTTGCGCCAACTTTAATTATGAGTTAATTCGTACCTTGGGTACTGATTAAAGATAATAACGAATTAAGGATTTAATTAGTAGTTAAGCAGTCGGTGCAAAGGAATTTAAACTTTAATTATGATTAAATGTTATTTATAACTTAATTACGACCGGTGCAAACGGCCGTTAGTGCAATAAATGGTGGGGTAAAATTCGTTTCAAATGTTTCAATATTATGGCAATTTCAATTTGATATTATATGTATTCAGTACAAAACATTTAATAATTTTATATAGTAATTCATTATACCAAACGTATAAGGGATTTTATTTTGAATCTACAGACTTTCTCACTATGATCGCATAGATTTATTCCTTACAACAATGACAATGTTCATTTGGAGGAAGTATACTTCAATGAAAATATTTATACTATTTGTTCTAAGAGTATATTGTATTTTCAGAGAATTTACTCTTATGTTCTAACCAACCAACAAGATTTAGTTCATTAAAATATATATTAAGTTACAATTTCTGAATAAATAAAAATATTTAGATTGATAATAGATTTTTTTGTGTGTAGAATAAACATTAAAAGACAAATTAATCACGACGAATGAAATGTAAAGTGCGGTATTTCTGGATGCCACTGAAAAGACGCAAAACTGTTTTCCTCGTATGCCATTGTTACCTAAATTTCGCACGTTCCTGTATATCACAATTACTGCGAAAATAAAATAAATATACTTTACGTGCGCATACGACTGTCGACCTCGTTACTATTATCATCAACATACCGGCAATTATCCAGTCAATTAAAGACTTTTTTTCCTTTATAACAAATGACTTATTGACCAGTTATTAACTCCAACCCCTAAAGTTCACCCTCGCGATATTTCTGCCTAATTGTCACGCATGACGGAAGCCGTATCTGTTTCCTCAAAATCGTTCATTAAACGCGGACAAATTAATACGACTGTCATTTGTATTTGATTAGATTTTTTTCCTGCCGCTACGGCCGGCAGTTTATTATTAAAAGAATATTAAGATCAGTCGCGCCCTTAAATTGGCATAATAAATCTTTTTTTTCCTTCAAAAGGCGGTCTGTCTCATACTATAATAATATGAAAATAGAGCTCAATTGTGGTAGAATATCTTTGTTCGGTAGGTATTCAGTAAATAGAATAATAAAACTTATGATATCGTCCGTATCTAGCATTGTAGAGTGGAGTTCCGAAAACCCGTTTAATTTAATAAAACGTTATTAATTTTGTAATCTTTGGTAGCGTTCCAACTTAATTCCGTTGGAGATTGCTTCTGTTCCGCGCACTATCATACAAGGACGAATAAATCTGTGATAAAAATCGATAGACTTGTAAATGAACTTGGCGACGTTGAATTGTAAATTTTCATTGATCTGATATTCACTGCCGATTTAATAGATGTTACACGTTAAGTTCTAACAGATTCTGGAAAAAAAACACTATTTATAATATAATATACTACTCATGTGTACTTTCAAATAAAAATTATAAATGTATTAGCTAGTAGGCAACCAGTTATGCAAGTCATTATTTTATTCTAGCAATTAATTTGACGTTTGACATGTTCTGAAATTTCACTATTAATAAGTAAGTATTTGTTGATCAAGATATGCCGAACAACATAATAAGGACAAAGCTTTATTTCACATTAAGTTTTCAAACTGATCACCTTGTTTTTCAAGGCACAGTATATATACTAAGAGTAAGGGCGAGCATGAACTTGAAGTAACCAACAAGGCCGAAAGAGCTCTGATGGTGTGTAGAAACTTTGCAGGGAAAAATTGGGGATGCAACCCAAAAATACTGCTTTGGATGTATACAGCGATAGTGAGACCGATCATACCTATGCATCAGTAGCATGGAGCAAAAGAACTAATCTGGCCACCGCGAGAATTAACCTCTCGAAAGTGCAAAGATTAGCATGTGTATGCATAACGGGGACTATGAGAACCTGCCCAACAGCAGCTATTGAAGTAGTATTGGATCTTGCCCCCTCCACATTGTAGTGGAGGGCGTGGCGAAAAGAACGTACTAAGAATGGTCAAGGAGGAATGATTAGGCATAGGCCTCAATCTTCCTGAACGGTGATCAAACTGGGATATGCCCCGGGATGACATGTTAAAGAAATTTAGCTTTGTGAAGGAATTCACCACAAAGCTAAGTAACAGGAGCGAGTGGATCATAACACCATCTTGAATTTTAATAGAAATGCCATCAAATGGTACAACTGATGGCTCCAAAACGGCAGAAGGAACTGGAATAGGAATATACGGGCTAGACTACATATTTCGAAAGCTTGGGAAAATACCCAAGTATATTTCAGGCGGAAATTACACGCTATTGGAAGATGTGTTCAGTTCATATGGATAGGAACTATCGGAAACAGGAGATTATCATCATGTCTGATAGTCAAGCAGCCATCAAGGCGCTGAGCTCATATGAAATCAGCTCCAAGATGGTCTGGGAATGCCTAGGGAAACTAAATGAGCTAGGCAACAGAAATAAAGTAACCCCTCCTGTGGGTTCCGGGTCACACAGGAGTGGAAGGAAACGAAATAACGGATAACCTCGCGAAAAAGGGCTGGAATGCCTTTCGTAGGGCCTGACCTTTGCGGGTTAAGTAGCAGTACAATACTGAAGAAACTAAAATAGAAATAGAGCAGAGAAATCCAGTTACTGGGAAAATCTCCAGGGAATGACGCAGAGTAAAATTCTTCTGGGAACTTATAACCAGAAGAGGTTTACAGATGCATCAACCTGAGTAAGACAATGTTCGCAATTAACAGGAATACTTTCAGGCCATTGTAGACTGAAAGGACACCTGAGTAAGCTTGGATTGGAAAAAAATCCTGAATGCAGATTTTGTGGGGAACAGGATGAAACACCCATCCACCTCCTCTCAAACTGCGCAGCACTGTGCAACCCGAGGGCATTGTACCTGGGAGCATGTGAAATCGAAGAGGGAGACTTACCTAGACTGGGGCCCTCTGACATCCTACACTTTTTAAAGGAATAGGATTGGAAGGCCAACTGTAAAGCAGCAAGAATGGGGACACAATAGATCCTTTAGGTTCGCAGTGTAACACCACCCTTCATCTACATACATACATACATACAAGGGCGAGCTCGGAAAATCCTTTGTTCTTTTATGGTCCGTTTTCAATGACCATCAAGCCTAGCTGCCATCTTGTAAAGCTGTTGCCGGGAATTTTGGGTTTTTAGTTGACCTCAAAGAAATTAATCGCTTGAATCAAACCGGTTGATCTTGAGGGATCATGATATATGGAGTCAAAATTGTCAATCCATTGCCTTACGAAAGTGTTATTTAAAAAAAATCTTAACAGCATTAGTAGAATGTCTCAGAGCTCCATGCATTTGGAATCAAGGTTCTTCGACATTTAGCATTTCAATTGATGGATGATGTGGTTTCGTAACAGTCCAAGAAAATAGAGGTTTTGTTGTAGTGACACTTACATGAATAAAAGCTGGGCTAGCAAGTACACAGAGATTCAAAATGATTGTCAATTCCGCTCCTATTGATAGTAACAGGGTGTAGGTATATGCCGCATGTTTGTAATGAAGGTCTGAACTAAGTCAGTGTTGGAACATAAGAAAGTAAACGGATCTGTCATAAATAAGGAAAACGTAACCTATATTTGAACTCGCATTATATAAACGACTATAGATTGGTGTTTCTGCCTGTAAAAATGAAATGTAATTAATTTAACTTTACTAAATTATGATTTTACAATCAGTACTAACTGGTGTTTACTAAATTTTATTGATTACTTTAAATTATAACATACAATTAGTATAATTATTAAGTGACAAAACTGCATCTCTCAATTCTTCTATGGTATGCATGCGGTTTCTATAGATCCTATTTTTTAGATAGCCAAACATGAAGTAATCTAATGGGGTTAGATCAAGCAATCTTGGTGGCCATCTTTGTGCTCTAACGACCCTGTCAGCTAAAAACTGTTATAAAAAGATATTGACAGGTTTGTCGAGCAGTACGTGCTGGAGCATTATCGTGCTGAAAATAACCTGCTTTAAGCTCATTTTCTTGTAACTTTGCAATAAACAATTCCAACATCTGTTGGTAACGTTGGGTTGTTACAGTTTTCTCGAAGAAAATTGGCCCTATTATTCGTTGTCTGGACATAGCTAACCAAACTCCAACTTTTATGGGATGCAATTGCGTTTCTCAAAATTCGTATGGATTTTCTGCAGACCAGATACGATAGTTTTGTGAATTGATATAGCCTGTTAGATAAAACCACGCTTCATCCGAGAAAAATGATTTGTTTAGCAAGTCATCGTCCCTTAAATTGTTATTAAACCAATGACAATATTCCAATCGCTATCGTGATCTAATGGTAATAATTCCTGTACCGTAGAAACTTTATAGGGATGAAAATGTAACTTTCTTTTGACAGCTCGTTGCACTGAAGTGAATGATAAGCCTATAAAATTATAGAATGTAATAAACTATTTCACTTAATAACTAACAGCTTCTTGCGGGTTTCGCCGCGTGTCAATACTTTCGCTCGACGTTTCGCTGTTCATACTGACAGCTTCTTCAGTATAACTGAACTGACAGCGAAACGTCGAGCGAAAGTTTTCACACACGGCGAAACCTGCAAGAAGCTGTTAGTTATAGTTACTCCGGCCGTGAAAGCCTACGCAGTGTTATTTCACTTAATGTTAATATTGATTTTTTACCTGTTTGTTGAGCTAATTATCACAGATAAATTCCCTTATTTTCTTACAGTATTCGGAAATCGATTGTTGGTGATATTGATGTCATATTAACGGTTTGAAAAAATTATAAGATAAATCGAAAGATACTACAACACGAACGCCAATGTCGCTAAATGTCAAGAAAATTCATTTAATGTATGAAATTTGTATGCAGCTAATTAAATTACGCTTTAATTAACGCTCATTAAATTGGTAATAAGTATAGATACATTTTTCCGGAAAACAGTTTTTTTTCTTACGACAATCATTTTGAATCTCATAGTATTTCAATTGATAGTGTGTTATAGTGGATAAGGTTTTGAACATGAGGATTTAGATGGAATCAACAATTAATGTGTTAATGGAAAGGAAATTTTGTATTTTTTCAATGGATAAACGCGGTCTTTTAGTTCGTCCAGATTATGTATTTGCACGTTGTTGAAAACTTTAGTTTTGGATAAGATTTTCAGCATGAGTATTTATATGGAACCAACAACTAATGGGTTAATGGAATGGAAATTTAGTATTTTTCACTGGATAAATGTAGGATATAAACCAGAAGTTCTGTGAGTTGACCTCACCATTCAAAGTAAATGTATATAGCTTTATCAGTAGAAAATATTTTATTAAAAATTTCTAGGCTGTAAGAAATCATTATCACCTGTCGTACATATTATAATTTTACAATCAATTGAGTAAAACTATTCTTGAGGCTCATGTAAAAATCTATTTTGTTGAGTTAATTTACATAAAAATTGATTTTCCACTTAATATATGTTGCAAAATTAAAGAATGTTTGTTTAATGTACTTATCTACGCTACCGTTCACTATGAAGGTAAGCGCTGAAAGAATTTATTGATCTTCTGACTAGTGTGAAGTGGAATGTAACGATTTCGAGAGTCTGAATCATAGCATTTATAAAAATCAATATTGCGATAATTTACCGACATACCAAACCACTTAGATACACGTGAATTTAGGTTGATGAAATGATTAAGTCGTAGGTACTTTTATTACTGTTTCGGCTCGGTTGCGGTACAAATAAATACAATTTAATCCCGAAAATAGAGCTACCCAGCTAGAACAAATAGGATAAGACGAATTGGTCGATTAGAGAAATTCATTTTAGCCGATGCATTTTCTTCCCCATTTTGGCCGGTTTTTTTCTTCGATGCTTTATTCACTTATCCGATTATGGACTGCATTATCACCATTTCTTGTTTCACACCAGACATATACAGGGTGAGTTTTTTATCTTGAGACAACGGAATATCTCTAAAACACTGCTTCAAATCAAAAAAAGATCTTGATAAGATTTGTTATAATGTAGGGGACTCACTGAATGGTGCCGAACTCGATCTTCCACCTCACCCCTCCCCTCCCCAGATTGGGAGGGGGGACAACTATGACATCTTAAATGGGAACCCCCATTTTGTATTGCAGATTCGGATTCTACGCCATCAAATATGTAGTTTTTGTTTGAAACTTTTTTCGATTCGTAACAGATTGCGCTGTAATCGCAAAAAAAAAACATGATTGTGAACGTTTAGAAAAAATACACAAAAAAGGGAAGCAAGCAAACATGATTTTGTGTTTTTTTATTTTAACATAAACTAACATTTCAAAAAGCCATGTGTTCGAAACTATGCTCCTTCATTTCGATACATTTATTTACTCGCAATTGGGGATGCTATTCAACGATACAAAACCGTAATTTATTCAGTACTTGACAAGCTGTGAATACTTACACATTGTCCGATCCCCATTTAGATTATTAATTATTAATCCAATACAAATTAGTTAGTGTTGAATATTTGAACACTAATGGAGGCTATAATATTACGAGAGAATTGAAATGATTTATATCTATGGAGAAAGTTGTAGGAATATCGATGATGCTGGTAATCTTAATTCACAACGTTTTCCCGACAAGGTGCATTCGCGCGCTTCTTTTTACCGAGTCGTTCAACAGTTCTCTAGCGAAGGAACTGTACAGCCAAGAAAACGTAATCGCCGAAAACAATTGCTGGAGAAAATAATGAAATCGCCGTATTAGCTGCAGTAGCTAGTAATTCGCACATTAATACTCGAGAAATAGCTCGTGTATCAGGAATTTCTCAGTCCATTATCTGCCAAATATTGAAGCGTAGGAAATATCATCCATTTAGAGTTTCCATGCATCAAGAACTTCATGGCGATGATTTTCAAAATCGAGTGCGATTTTGTTAATGGGCGCTTCAACGGATACAAGTTAATCCCATTTTTTTTTGCTCCAGTATTATTTTCTGACGAGGCGACATTCACACATCACGGTACGGTAAATCGGCACAACATGCATTACTGAAGTATCGAAAATCCTCATTGGTTGCGCCAAGTTTAACATTAACATCCTTGGAACGTAAATGTTTGGTATGGAATAATTAGCAATAAGCTTATTGGTTCATATTTCATCGATGGAAAGTTAAATGATGAAAAATATCGAAACATCTTGCAGAACGAACTTCCAGTGTTACTTGAAGACCTTCCCTTGGATGTACGACAAACAATGTGGTTCCAACATGACGGTTGTCCAGCACATTATTCAAAAATAGCACGAGAAGTATTAGATCGAGTCTACGATCGTCGATGGATCGGAAGAGGTGGTCCAGTGTATGGCCTGCAAGATCGCCAGATCTTACTTCCCCTGATTCTTTTTATGGAGCCACTTAAAGTCAGAAGTTTATAGAGAAGTGCCAACCACGAGGGAAAACATGATTGAGCGAATCACCAACGCTTGTTCAAGGATTACGCCGGAAACACTTCTCAGTTGTGTGCAATCATTCCAATTCCAAATAAATAAATGTATCGAAGTGGAAGGGCACATTTTCGAACATTTTCTGAAATGGGTATGATAAAGTAAAGTTCTACGTTGTTGAATATTCTTAGTTAAAAATGAGGGAATGGAATAATGTCTAGCAGGTTACTCTTAATATATCATTTTCACTAACAGGGGCAATAAAAAAAAAACCAATGGAAATAAAACAAGATGTTAGAGAACTTAGTAGTAGAACAGGATAGAAGATTCGATGGAAATACACACATTATATAATACAAAACATTAAAGGGGGTAAATATTACAATTTAATCTGATCAAGCTTATAAAAAAAAAATAATCATTTAAATACCATTTAAATACCATTTCTAAAAACATTTTTATTTTGTTCTGTTATCAGTATTTATAACATAACAGTATCTATATGTATGTATCCTTCATGCAGCACTTGTATATAGTCCTCCGTAATGATCCTCTACGGGGTAAAAATGTTAGAGAGCCCCCAGGAGCATTTCAAATATTCTTTGATTACTATTTGAGGTCTCGTCCAACTTTTTTTTTTTTTTTAATGAGGTCGAATTTTGTAACCGGCCGAGTAGCCTGAATTGGAAACTTCTACCGTTCGCTAGTGGGAAGACAATGGTACGCAATTCTATTGTGTTTCGAGTGTCATTGATAAGTTTGGAACTCATTTACAAGTCAAACATAACACGGCGCTCATGAATTGACCGAAAACCTTACGTTATTCCGTTGATGTAGTGCGTAGTGGTTGTAATGGCCAGCTTTGTTATAACAGACAATGCACCCTATTTGTACGACTATTTACATGTTGATTTTGATTGGGACAACTGATATTGATGTATGAGTATGTAACTAACCACTAACACACACAAATATTAACTGGTAATAGCCCGAATAGGCCGCGGTAATCAATAAATGCCCGGTGATTTTTTTTATCTTGAGACAATGGAGTAGAATTATTCAGATATGTTACTGCATTTAATCATTTTCTTAAAGAAATTATTGTAGCAGCAGTATTGCTTTAAATTATATAGAGTATTCTTTGAGGCAACAGAACACAATATATACCATATTTAACAAATTAAATGCGAATATAGGCTCCACAAATATTTGATTGTTTATGCAATGGAAACTATAATACACTAGAATATAAATTAAAAATTATTTGCGAACAATTCTGAATTACGCATCGCTAAGTATGCAGTACTTGTGGTTTTAGTTGAGTATTATTTACTCAACTAACAACGATTTGATTTATTTTGCAGATACCTGATTTTTGTTTTGGGGTTAAAGGGTCAGCCACCTTCACGTTTAAGGCGTTCTCGAGAGTATTACTATTAGAAAAAATTGGGTTTAAATATTTTTTTTTGAATAATTTCTTAAATTTAAATTGCCAAGAAGCATGAAAAGTCATACATTTAAATTTAGAACCGGATTAAGTTCTAATGTCAATTTTGTGTTTATATCTAGAGTAAAATGTTTATGTCTGCTATGTAATGTATGTATTCTAGTTCTTTTTTAAAATTACGGTCTGATGAAGGGACATTAAATAATCTAAACGAGAGACTATGAAAGCCACTTTCTTTGAAATTACAGTAAATGTTAGAATTGTGGTGGATATAATTATTACTATAAGTGGGTTTTCTTAAACTATTCAAATTTATTGTTATTAATTGAAACCAATATATCCAAAAAAGAGAGTGCATTTTCTTTTTCTAATTCATATGTGCAGTTTATAGATTGATATCTATTGTTTAAAATATACGGGTTGGTGATAGTATGGAACTAGCAAATAACTTTTAAAACGGAGGAAGATATGTTGATGAAACTTGCAATAAGGTCACGAAGTAAATACATTAATTTCGATTTTGTTGTTTGACTGTACTTCCGTTCACCGAAGTTCTCTTTATTTTTTTATTTAAATGGAAACCCTGTATATTTTTTAGATTATAATACACCTTGTTTTTGCGAATTCGACCATACTGATTTTAGCACCTTATTCAAATAATGAAGAGATAGGACACTCCCATCTTATGAACAATTAATTTTATTTATCCTAAATTATTAACAAATGGTAGTCATCTTATAAACGAAATCATTTAATGTTCAACAATGCTCGCGCGTTACTTCTGACAATATGCAAGTCTTTACGAATATTCTGAGTTACCTTTCCAAAACTTCTTTACGGATTAAATCACATTCGTCGACTATTCTTTGCCTCAACTCCTGCAAGTAGTTGGTCGCCTAACGTAAACACGAGATTTGAGAAAACCCCACAGATCAAATCTAATGGACTAAAGTCTGGAGATACGTGCAGGCTACTCTATGAATCCTCTACGTCCAATCCATCGATTTGCGAAAATAACATCCAAAAATTCCTTAACTCGCCTATCATAGTGGGGAGGCGCTCCAGTCTGTTGAAACAAACTTTGAGGCAACTCCCCATTGTGTTAAATGCAGGAATAATGTGGTTTCTCAGTAGACCCAAATACTTTTCTCCGCTTAGTTTCCTCTATAAAAAAATGGCTAAGCCTTTTTCAACAATTCTATCCGACATTCAACTTTTGAGGATGTTGAGTATGGGCTTCATAGATCTAGGGAGATTTCTCATTGGACCAGTACTGGAATTATGGCGATTGACTGTTCCATTCAAACAGAAAGTTGCTTCTGTCAGAAAATACCATATTAGTTGCAAAATGTTCTCTGCATACAAATTTCCATCATTCTTTCGCAAAACTCCAGGCGTCATTCAAATCAGTCATCTGTACATCTGAAGTAGGTGTATTTTATACGGATGGAACTTTTCTCTCTCAAAATTTTTCTACAGAACGACGACTTATGCCATAGTTTAGTGCTAAATGTAGTAGAAGTTGAGGTCTATTCTAATTCAATAGCAATGTTTTCTCTAACAACTGCGTTAGTTTGCGGTCTGTGGTCTGCCTGTTTTTGGTGAATTTTAACTTCCAGTCTATACTAAAACGTTTTTAGTGTTTTAGTGACGGCTGAACGTGTTATAGGAGTTCTTTCGGGATGCAAATCATTAAAAAGTGACCACTTTTCATGTTTTCTAACCGATCGGTAAACCCGATCATCATTAAAATTTCAATACGCTCTCTTCATTTAAATCATCATTTCATCGGTACAATTAGTAATTGATGGACGTGAATTAAATAAACTTGACAGTTTTTGTCAACAGTTACCTACTAATGATAATACCTTTTGTTGTTTTGTAGCTGGGCAACGCTCGGTGTGAACGACATCTATTAATCTTGGAAGAGCATCTTTACGATGATTAGCCCTTTTTGCATATATGATGTTTGATATGTATATACATAGTATAATTTGTATAATGCAATAAATTGATATTATTTATTATTAACTTATTGTATTATCCCCATACATTTTGCCGAACTAATTATCTCTCATTTATTTACCAAATAATGGTGCTAAAACCAGTATAGTCTGAATTCGCAAAACGAGTCTATTATAATCTGCCAAAATATACAGGTGTTCACTAAATAAAAAATAGTAGGAACTTCGGTTTAACCGGAAGTAGTCACAACAACAAAATCAACAGCAGATGTATTTATTTCCTTACACTTATTCAAGTTTCTCATACCGTCCTCTTCTTTTAAAGTATTTTGGCTTGGTTCTACTTTATTCCACCCTGTTATAAAAATCCATTCATATCTTTTTCTTACCACCGCAAAGATATCATTACGTTCTGGACCATATTTCGGACATATCCGGATAATCCTTTTGACTCATTTTTAAATCATTAAAACAAATTGGCCAAAAAGGGAAAGTGATTACCCATAGCAGTCTCAAAAATCTTTTGATAAAATTTACCATTGAAACTGAAAGCGTTTAAATCCATGCATAATTTAGTCAACTCAATATATTCATTAATGTGTTCTTTAGAACGTTGTGACTTGACGTCCAAAGATATCAGTTTATATTCTGTCAGATCGAGTAAGAGCATTGTCATTTTGAAAATAGCCTAGTTGTAATTCATCATCAATAATTGTTCACAAATTCATGTAAATCAGTCTATATCTGTGTGCTCTATTTGTATCCTCAAAGAATGTCGGTCCTATTACGTCTCCTGGACATTGCACACCCATATCCCTATTTTACCGGATGCAATTCCATTTCACGAATAACATGAGGATTTATTGCGGACCAAATCCTGATATTTTGAGAATTTACATCACCGGTTAAATTAAACAAAATAGATTTAAAGCATCGTCATTCCTTAGATTTGCATTAAACTAATGGCAATATTCCATACGTTTTCTTTTTTTCGAAATCTAGTGGCAGTAATTGCTGCATGATAGAAATTTTATATTGGATGATAATGAAGCTTCCGTTTTACGCTTCTGAGGCTGATCCATAAGATAAAACCTAAAAAAAAAATCAGTTACTTTTTTATAACCCTTTAAGTATGTGTATTTCTACCAGTTTGTTCTGCAACTTGCCGTAATGGCTTTCCACCACATTTTCGGTTAGAATTGATGGGCGACCTGGTGACTTTCCCTTCAAAACACTTCCATTTCTGCTGATGTGTCGAAGGAGAGGACAATTATTCTCGATCTCAGTATATAAATCTCATTTTTCTACAATTTGGCGCATGATTTATAGTAAAGCACCCTATATAAAACTTGCGCGTGTTTGGTTTGTATACAATAAATGAACAATACTTTAGGGAGATAGATAAGTTACCCTAATTAATTTCAGCAGAACGATCCCTAAAAATTAACTCTTTTTCCCTGTATGCATTGAGCCGTCACGTCAGTTGGAAAATAAAGTGATAGTTAGGACATCCTTTTTTTGTACGTATGTAACAGAAAGGGCATCATTTGCGTCGTACTTTTAAATAATGCTTTAACAGGCAAATTGGTATGGCTTGATTATACGATGGCGAATTAAGCCTTACCTCATGCTTTTATTTGTTCGGATGTAATAGAGTCATTGCAGCTTGCTTTTTTTACATCTGTGGTCGAGTGATTATTAGAGAAAAGTGTTGGATGTGGGGTGACTCATCTCATTTACCTTTAGGACGAACTATTTTGCATAAAGCCGCAATTTGAACATTAATTCTACCGATCTATTTATATTTCTGATAGTGGACGAGTAGTCTGAAACAGCCTGTATATATATTTATGGTTTAGTTTTTTTTTGCAGTTTTAAGCCAACAGCAACATTAAACTGGTGACCCTGAAAATACGTGTGCGAAGCCCAACTTATCATCTAATCCTCGTAAGTAGAGACTTATATAAATAAATTGAGACCCGTACGTGCGATGTATATTCATTTGTCCGCACTCAATGTCGAGACTTGTTCATTTTTCCTGTTCATCAGAGCTGGTTATATAACCGATCAATATCTTTAGGTAAAACGTGCGACTGTTTTCTCGCGATAGAGGAATAGGTTATTTACATTAGCCTACTCGGCGAAAGAATAAATATTTCTGCGCGTCGAATTATGCTCAATTAATTTGTATAATGCAGTATAATCCTCTTATAATAGACCTCCTATTAACGTTCATTATATCCGGGTGTCCACAATGTAGGAAGAAGGAGATGTAATATATGGTAACGTTATATATATCATGACATTAGCAGTATTACATCTAGAAGGAATAATTTGTGCAATTTTATTTTTTTTGGCAATGTGATGTACGTTTTACATCAAAAATGAAACTATAACATTTGCAAGAAATTGTATTAACATGCAATACGAAAACAATAAAGTGTTTGGCGACTCCGTAGCTGAGTACATTCCTATACACGTCTAGGCATCGATAGAATGAGTCTCGATACCTGCTTGTAGCACCTCGCTGGAAGCAACTTGAACTTCGTGGATTAACTGATGTGTCAGAGTCTGTGGAAGATGGTGCAAAATTGACAGCCTCCCCCCATGATATCCCACACATGTTCAATGGGATTTAAATCCGGTGAAAGGGGTGGCCACGGCAAAACAATAACGTCTGCTTCTTGGAGAAAGTTCCATAGTTCTTGCGTTCGTTGTCTTGCTGAAAAGGGATGTGTGAACGGTGGTTGTAAGACATTATCAACATAACGCGCAGCTGTCATACTGCCTCGAATAAAGAGAAGGTGATTGGCTACCATAGCCAATAGCCCCCGAACCAAACCATTATTCCAACAGTCCTGTGCATGTACACTGGCCGACTTATTTAATGTCGTCGTCTACAGCGCAGTGACTATCAAAACTACTTACCATTTGCACAGGTGCGCGTTCGGCTGGCGTCGGCTGTTCCAGGTAAATGATTTATTGGGGTATACAGTTGTAAAACGCTTCCCAATTATGCATATCAGGTAGAAAAAATGGATTATTCAATATTACAAGTAAACGTTGTATATAGCGGTTTGAACGTGTTTTGAATTGAAATATTTCTTTCCTAACTTGGACCCAATTGACTCTTAAAACTCATATAGAAATAAATAAAGTGTGGTATTCATGGTAAATCTTGTATATTAATTGTTCTAAAAACGTAGGATATAGGAAACATCAGAGGAAGACTTCATAAAACTATAGCTTCAACAAATATTAGCTATTGTAAGCATTATTAAATACTATTTTCTTAAATGGAGACTTGAATAATATTTAATTATTAGCATTTACTACTGCAGGATCCACCTACGTGTAACTAACGCTATAAAATTGCTATACATAAAAAAATTAAAACTATGTTTAGTCTGGTTATATTATTTATTTAAGTAAATATGCTAATTCCAAATATAAACAATATAAAATCTAATTACGTAACTGTCATTAAATATATAAACATATACAAACAAAAAATTGGTAATATAAAACGTAACCAAAAAGGAAACGCATTCTGCAAAAATATACGCTCTAAAAAAAATTTTGAAAAATATAACAATATATTCATAAATTAATAAAAATTCTAAATGAACAGATTTAACCCTAATTGTAATAGCAACAATTTGAATAAAGTATATTAATTATCACATCACTGAAAACCAAGCTTTTCTTTGAAATTTTAATACACAAATTATAAATTCATTACTTTTATGAGAATTGCCTAAATTTGCATTTGCCATTTACCCACAATTACAAAACTCGGCCGTTTACGATAATTACCACCAATTTATGTAATCCAACGACGCTTAGTGTTTTTGAATGACGAGCTCATATATCCACATTATAGTGTGTTTAGTTGAGCAATAAATTTTTAAAAACATCATTTTCATATTTATGCTTTAAAATGCATATAAATATATAAAAAAATTACATAAATCTGCAAAAAAAAAATCATATAGATTCATGTTGTTGTCTTTACGAAAATAAGAATATTTGAATGAAAATTTTTAAATTGTACCCATATTTAATTATACTTGTTCTAATTTTATTAATAATTTTGTGTTGCAAGTATTTCCCTCTAATTCTGAAATTAGAAACATTAGGAGTATGTAGTTTTGTTAATCATTTAAATTCATTCCTCACGTAAATATTAAAAAAAAAAAAGTTTTTACAGAATTGTTGCTCTGCCACATAAATATATGAGCTCATTATTCAGTAAAATTTTACTCGTTGGATTACAATGAGGATTCATACTAATTATGGTAAGCCGCTGGGTTTTAGAATTGCCCCAGATTGAAATGCATATAATTAATAAGTTTATAATTTGGCTATTGAAATTTCAAAGAAAAGCTTTATTCTTAGTAATGTGATAATAGTTTATGTAGTATATTAAAATTTCTGTTTAATATAATTGCTCTATAAATAGCATCATTTAACAAAAAATCTAACAAAGGATATGTGTGATTTTCTTAGGAACACGAATTTTACGATGTTTCTTACCTGTAGGTAATTATAATAATACTATTTATTGAAACTAAAGGTAATGAACTTATGAAGTATTACTCTTTTGTTTTCTAATACATTTCCTATTTTAAAAATAAATTATATACGAATAAACTAAATAAAATTTAATAGAAATAACCCAGCAATTAATATAACTTGATTTGTTATTTATACATTCACTTGATTATTTTTAAACATAAAATAAGAGCTTTAGTTTTAAAAGTCACTTGATCTCAAGCTGTAAAACAGATATTTCAATTCATATTGGGTTTAAACGACAATATTAAAGGTTTCCTTTCGATATCAAAGATAATCTTAGATCTACCTAATTTGCATAATTGCAAAGCGTTTTACAGCTGTATACCACAATAAATCATTTACCTGGAACAGCCGACGCCAGCCGAACGCGCACCTATACAAATGGTGAGTAGTTTTGATAGTCACTACGCTGTGGATGACGACATTAAATAAGTCGGCCAGTGTACATGCCTCTTAACAGCAAACCCAATATCGTGTCGTTCACCTGGCGGCCGTCGTACTCGTCAATGGCCATCCTGCATACCCAGATAGAATCGCGATTTATCGCTGAAGACGACATTATGCCATTCTGCCTCCCAATGCTACCGTTCTCTGCACCAGTTCAAACCTTGACGACAATTGCCCGCAGTCACAGGTAGTGCTTCCTCGTGGACGGTATGAAAAAAGTCTAAAGGCTCGAATGGGACGATATAGCATACGCATTGTAACAGCACCACCTTCTTCTCCAAACCATTGGTGAGCGATTTGGCGCGTAGTGGCAAAACGGTCTCGTAGAGCTAGTTGTCTGAAGCGCTTATCTTGACGCTTTGTGGTACGCTTCGGTTGACCAGTTGGTCTTCTACGTGTTCCTCCTCCCTACGTGTTCTTCTTGTCTCCACATACGACACACACGCATTACCGTCATTGCAGTACAATTAACACGGCGGCCAATTTCGCGGTAGGACTTTCCTTCCAACATCTCGATAGGCAACAGTTCTACCCCTGTCAAAATCACTAACACGGTGATAACTTTGACGACGAATTTCCCCATAAAGAGGTTAGCCTATGAAGGCAGATACGCTGTTACCCATTGCTGTTCCTTCAGTTGGTTGGTAAAAGGTGCCAATGATTTGTAAGAAATTTTGTTTCATGCAGAGCTTCACCAAAGAAACAAAACTATCAACTTCATTAGGTATTGCCCAACTGATTACCTTTCAAGAATCTCCTAAGTAAGTCGAAGTGATATCAACGGGGACGCTGGGAAACAGTGAGCTCACATCAAGCGAAACTAAAACTTCATTGTTAATAAATTGAATGTCTTTAATCTTTTCAATAAAGGTGTATGAATTTTTAATTGCTAAATCTGGGGATTGCACAGGTAAGTGATTAAATTTGTCAGATAGCCATTTGGACAATAAGTAAGTTGGACTATGGATATTGGAGACAATGGGCCCCAATGTCCTTCCCTGGTTTATGTATCTTGGGTATAAACAATACATTCTAGGTAACACTGGATTTGATACAGTTAGCTTATATCTTAAGTTATCATTAGCAATATTCTTACATTCTAATAAGGTCTTCTTGGTTTCTGTGATCATTTTTAATAACGGAATTTTAGTTAGCCTTACGTAAGAACCTTGCGTTAAAAGGAAAGGGGAGGATTTTATCGAAAATGACCACAATATTACCTTTGTTAGATTTAAGTAAAAGCAGTTTTTGTTTTTAAGCGCTTTAGCAATGTTAATTTCTTTACGCGTGATATCTGAAGGATGACATTATAATCCCAGTCAGCACATCTATGTAAATTATATGTAAAATTTATGTTTCCCGAAAGTTAATATAATGTGCATAGTACATATAAAAACATAAAATATACTGCTGTGAACTGATTGTCCAAGCATATAAGTTTAAAGAAATTAAAAAATGACAAAATTAATTTAGCTAGCTCAGCAAATATGAATTTAAAAGGGCGCCAGAGATTCTTACATCTCAGAGTAACTTTCATTAAAAGTAATAGTGGGCGATTGTAAAATTTGACTTTCTTTAAAATCCCCAAAAATTGAAATGGTTGATTCAAAAATAAAAGAAACTGTAATTTTAAAATGATATTTACAATCATTAAATTTATTATTTAAAAAGAAAAAAAGAAAAAAAAACATTTGATACAAATTACAGGAAAAATTAAAACCATGAATATAAGATTCTGGCAAAAAACACAAACCTGCATAAGATTCTACAATTAAAAAGGACAATGCAAATCCTTTATCAAACAAAATGGTGGATTCGTTCTAGAAGGAATTTCATATACCACAAAAAATCCACGTGGTTTCAAAAATTCAAAGCAAACTAAAATTTAAATCAAATTAACGTAGAAAACCAAGTAAAATCAAAATGAAATCAAAATACAAGCCCAGAGCTTCTCTTCACCTACCCCGAGGTGATTAAAATAAAATTAATCTGAAAACTACAAAAAAAAAAAACGGAAAATTTAAACTCTAAACGCGATCACTTCTAAAACGAAAATTATTAAAGAGCCTTACATGTAAATTGTGCACAACGATATAACACTTATTAATAACAAGTGAGTTGCTAGATGGACGATTTAAAAATTTCAAACCAACGAACTACATCTTAAAATTAAAATAAATTACCAAATACGGTAACCAAAAAAACTAAACAAGACAAAACTCGCGCTCGTCTATTTGGTAACTGCCGGGCCTCAAGGTAACACAATCATATATATGAAATTTACATCTGCGTGCGATGAAGGCGTAACGCATCGCAAAGAAAAAACTAGCATATAAACTATATACAATCCTGGAGTACGCAAAATGTACAAATAAATGAAATTAACTTTACACAACTGAACAATAAAATACTCAAACAAAACTATTAAATTCTTACTTACAATTAAATCTAAATGAGAATTTGCGCGCGGCAAAGCCAAAACTTGATCTTGGAAAATTAACAGCATAGAGTTCAAACAACCGGGGAGCCATACCATAGCAATACGTATATATTACGTACAAATGTACCACTTTTTTTACATACATTTAACGTCAATTACATGTAAATATGTATATATATAATGTATGTATAATGTAAGTATGATTTATGGCAATTATACATAAAATATACGTATTGTATACATACATCTATATATATAGCATATCTGTAAATTATGCGTATGTATATATATTGGCAATAGGTACGGCAATTCCGGGAGAGATTCCTTGTTGAGTGAGATGGCCAACGTCAATAATTAAAATATGTACTTGTATTGATAAAGCATTTGTATAGACCGCGTAATACTATGTGCACTATTGTTGCAAACATTAATTAATATCAACATCTATTATTAAGTGCATATTTAAATTATTAGCATTGACCATCTCACTCAACAAGACATCTTTCCGGGAACTACTCTATGAAGTTACAGTAGAACTACAAGATTTTTATTAAAACAACTGTTTCAAAATTCCAAACCTTTTTTTATTGGGTTTAGTATTTACGGTGTGAAAGTTACATTAAAGAAAAGTTCACAAAATATAAAACAAAAAACCAATATACATTTTATATCTTGACAATAAACAGAAAAAAGAAATATTTCATATTAAAATGCATAGTTCGAGGTTATGTATTACCGGTTAAAACTGCAGAATGTTTGTTTTGCCGTCCATTTCGAAGATATAAAAAAGTATATTATTTTCTGGTTTTAGATTGTCTTACTAAAGAACAGCACACGATACGAAATAGAATAATAATAATAAACACAACTCACTATATAATAAATTGTAATCGCGTCTCTACGAAACAGTCACACCATAAAAACGTGCGCTTAGGACTTATGTCTCAGTACGCTGTGATCGTAGCAATTTTAAATAATGTCAATTTTACATAAATATTTCACATATTATATCTTTGTGGTGTAGATGTTAGATGAACATACAATTATAACATATTAATATACATATAATATACAGCTGTGCTGTATATTTACAAAACTTTATGCTACAATTATATTGTTACCTTTAGTATTCTTTTATTGGATTTTAGTAACATTTAAAAGTAAAATATTAACTAATTACTGGTCTTTAAGTTGTAAAATAGATTAATTGTTAACGTTTATTATACGTATATGGTATACATATCATTAACGTTGACATTAACTAGACATCTAGATCCAACATATATGTATATTAGACGTATCGTGCTAACTGGGATAGCAATTGTTTAATTAATTAATTTGAATTATAATGAATTTGATGGCATTCCTCTATGTATTATGTCTGCAATCGGATGTAAGCTCAGAATGAAATTGGATATACACGTCTTGAAAGCAAATGACAAACAATACTAACACAGGTTGTATTTATTAAGCGCTATAGACACTGAAGAAGATGTGTTAAGTTAAAGTTTTATTTGATAACATACGGTGCAAATGAAATAATGCCCTGGCGGTACATGGCTGTCCTAATTGCCATCAATTGGTTAATGTAACTTTAATTATTTTGACACCACTAATAATTCTCTAAGATCAACTTCGTTACTTTTAATATTATGATTGTAAGAATCTGTATTACTAGCTAGCTGTGTAATTAATTCATATTACAACCATCAGGTTAGGCCAGGGGGAGATACTCTCATTTCTTATGCTTAAACTGTTACCTCCAATCGAATCCGAAACTTCAAGCCGAGAAACGTCGTACAAGAAAGAGAGAGAACGCAACAGCCATAATGGATTCTTTATCAAACTAGAATCGGCAACGCAATAAAAAGACAAAAGCCTAGCGATCTCTTGGTTTATTACTTATCGGTTGTTTTATAGACACGGAGTGAAACAAAACGAAAATATGGGGTAGAAACGGCTATATGCAGCGTCGATGGTGATAACAACAAATGCGGTAGGGTCGCTGCTTAAATCAACTGCCGTAACACGAAACAAACCACCGGACTCGGGGGGGCCGCTGTTATAGGCCCATCATCTCACATATTGGTGAGGTAAGTGTGTCCGCTGCCATGCCGGCTATAATAAAGTAATCTGCGAAACGTCGGTGCGCTCTTGGACCGAGCCATAACCATAACTATAACTCACCCCCACCTCCCCGATGCAATCAATACCCTCTCATCAGGATAGGCCGCGAACTATCTGCAAAGTTGTGCTGTAGGTTTCCACCTGATAAATCAATTAGACTTTTCCCCTACCGAAATAACCCCCGAAAGGATGACCTCATAAATATATTTTTTTTTGTCCTTCGTTTTCGCTGTCCGGTCGAAGTTTCCTCTATTCTTAATAAATAAAATTGGTGATCGATTACCCCAAAATAGACATATAGGTACCAACGTAATGTACCAACAAACCATAAATATAAATGATACAGTATTGGATTATATTGCAAGGGGTCTGACATAATATAGGAGACACACAAGATAACTAGTTTCCCATATAACGACTTTTTGATAAGTTCCTTTATTGTGATAATAATGACATGTAGTACCCAGAAAAACGGATGCTATGAATTTGACCATTACTTTATATACAAAGAAAGGACGAATCCAATGTTGTCATAATTATTTCGCCATTATGGCTAAGAAAGCAACTTTTTTTTTTCCAAATCAAATTGACTTCTGGACAAACATAACCATTGACGACCAACCATATTTCAGAGATGCTAGATGCCCAAATGCAACCAAATAGAATCGGAGCAAAGTTCTTGCTAGCGGTCAATGGTATGTATGTATGTAATAGAAGGGTGGTGTTACACAGCGACCTAAAAGATCTATTGTGTCCCCTATTCTTGCCGCTTTACAGCTGGCCTTCCAATCCTATTCCTTTTAGAAAGTGTAGGATGTCAAAGGGTCTAGGTAAGTCTCCCTCTTCGATTTCACATGCACCCAGGTACAATGCCCTCGGGTTGCACAGTGCTACGCAGTTTGAGAGGAGGTGGATGGATGTTTCATCCTGTTCCCCACAAAATCTGCATTCAGGATCTTTTTCCAGTCCAAGCTTACTCAGGTGTCCGTTCAGTTTACAATGGCTTGAAAGTATTCCTGTTAATATGCGAACATTGTTCTTACTCAGGTTGATGCATTCTGTAAACCTCTTCTGGTTATAAGTTTCCAGAAGAATTTTACTTTGCCTCATTCCCTGGAGATTTTCCCAGTAACTGGATTTTCTCTGCTCCATTTCCATTTTTAGTTTCTTCAGTATTGTACTGCTACTTAACCCGCAAAAGGGTTCAGGCCCTACGAAAGGCATTCCAGCCCCTTTTTTTGCGAGGTTATCCGTTATTTCGTTTCCTTCCACTCCTGTGTGACTCGGAACCCACAGGAGGGTTTTTTTTGCCTAGCTCATTTAGTTTCCCTAGGCATTGCCAGACCATCTTGGAGCTGATTTCATATGAGTTCAGCGCCTTGATGTCTGCTTGACTATCAGACACGATGATAATCTCCTGCTTCCGATAGTTCCTATCCATAATGAACTGCACACATCTTCCAATAGCATGTATTCCGCCTGAAATATACTTGGGTATTTTCCAAGCTTTCGAAATATGTAGTTCTAGGCCCATATATTCCTATTCCAGTTCCTTCTGCCGTTTTGGAGCCATCAGTGTACCATTTGATGGCATGCATATCTATTCAAGTTCAAGATGGTGTTATGATCCCACTCGCTCCTGTTACTTAGCTTTATGGTGAATTCTTTCACAAAGCTAAATTTTTTTAACATATCATCCCGGGGCATATCCCAGGTTCGATCACCGTCGGGAGATTGAGGCCTATGCCTAATCATTCCTTCCTTGACCATTCTTAGTGCGGTTCTTTTCACCACACCCTCTACTACTATGTGAAGGGGGGCAAGATCCAATACTACTTCAATAGGTTCTCATAGCCCCCGTTATGCATACACATGCTAATCTTTGCACTTTCGGGAGGTTAATTCTCGCGGTGGCCAGATTAGTTCTTTTGCTCCATGCTACTGATGCATAAGCGGTCTCACTATCGCTGTATACATCCAAAGCAGTATTTTTGGGTTGCATCCCCAATTTTTCCCTGCAAAGTTTCCGCACACCATCAGAGCTCTTTTGGCCTTATTGGTTACTTCAAATTCATGTTTGTTCGATAGAAGTTTATTGTCTAGGGTAAGGCCTAGATATTTAACTTCTGCTCTCCATTCTATATTTTGCCCATCCAGTTTTATGGTTCTAAGATTGGATTTTCTTTTCCTGGTAAAAGCGATCAATGGTAACTACGATGTTTTTCTAAATTGATTCTCATATCTGAAGAAAAAAATGGAAATCACTGGAACAAAGACCAGTAGTCCATGTTGTACCATGTACCATGCTGGACAGTGTCAGCACATTTTTTTTCCTCATACACCATTACGTATAGTTTATGTCGTTTTTTCATGCTGATTCTGAAACTAATTTTAAATTTTGAGACATTATTTTAAATAGCTTTTTCAAGAAGTACATTAAATTTTACGCAATTTCAAAGCGACTTTTATATAAGGAAGATATTACAAGATATATTGTACTTCCGAGCATTGAGTGGATATGTCTGAACATGTTCTCGCCTGTTTCCTACGTCACAGCATTCAAACCACCCCCATTTGTGCTCTGGAGCCAATGAAATTAGGAATTTGTTGATTTCTGGCTGTGTGGGTATATAAGAAAATACGCACGGCTCGTTAGAATTAATTTAAGTCTGTTTGTGATAGCTGAACGTCTTTTTATTGCGTGTAAAAATAATCTAGACTTCAAAGATGGAAGCTGTTAGCTCCAGGCACACATGTTTCAGTGTATCGTAATCGCCAGAAAGAACTGTCACAGTATTTTTCAACCGAAGAAGATCTTCATTCTGCAATAATGTCGACGCTGACAGTAGGGTCATCAACACAACCCAGAAAAATGCTGTACTTCTTTTATCAATCATAGTTTAATATGTAGAGACACATTAAAGTAGGATTGATGAAACAGTTTGTGAAAAAAAAGCCAAGTGTTTTACATATTTAGGCGATAAGTTTCCAAAACTGTCTGATGCGAAGAAATATTTGCTGGTCTACAAGTTAGGAAGCTGTCCAAAGATAAAAAAATTTGAAGATACCATGAATGATTTAGACTTTGTAAACATTTTCTGGGCATTCAAACTAGTGAAAACTACCAAGGTATCGTGGCTAATTTGCTAGAAAACGATAAAAATTTGGGGTGTCATTGGTGTTAACATCTATGAGGAGTTAATCAATCATCGTGCTGCCCTGACGAAGCCTACATAGTTTGGCGAAAATTTGGTGCAATAAAAGAATTGAGAGTGCATCTTTTCTCAGTCCTCAATTTATGTTGGAGTCAATATTGGCGCAAGAAGGTCGTTCATTCAATTGTTTTATCTCATTTGTTATAAATGTTATATCGAGTGGAAAAGGATCTTGACAGAGAATCTGACAATCCTTTATTAGGTCTAAGAGAAACAGAAAAACACTGGACTGATCGAACCAGAAAAAAATCAGACAGGTATTATGATGGTATAGCCCAACAATAACATACGGGGCAGTAGTCTGGTGGAGGAGGACAGAAGTTTCCTCCGCAGCGAAACTGCTAACCGCTGTTCAGAGACAGGCGTTGCTGGGTATCACTGGTGCAATTAATAGCACAGGGACCGCTTCTCCGGAGACCATTGTGGGCCTCCCCCCGCTGGAACTCTATGTGAAAGCGGAGGCAATGAAGGCGATCCTTAGACTGAAAGCCAACAACCTGTGGCATCCCAACTTCAGGGTGGGAGGACACCACTTATACTACGGGCACGTTGCTGGACGGGCCATTGCTCCAAATGCCCACGGACACCATGGCACCCGAAATTATCTTCACTGAAAAGGTGAAAATCTCCATTCCGCACAGAGACCAGGCACGCAGTGAGATCGCTGCTAATGATAACTGGTTCACGAACGGATCCAAATCCAGCCAAGGCACAGGAGCCGGTATTTGTGGGCCCAGTCCTAATCAAAAGATATCTATAAGCCTGGGGAAACAACAACGGTCTTCCAGGCAGAAGTATCCGCCTTTGCAGCATGTGCAGAAATGATTGCAAAAGGGGGCTGTATGAGCAGGAGAATTAATATAATGACTGACAGCCAGCCTGTCATTAAGGCAGTCTCGAACCCAGTAACTAGGTCAAACTAGTTAGAGACTGCAAACTATCCCTCAATACACTGGCACGAAACAACACGGTGTCTCTGATTTGGGTGCCGGGACATGAGGATGTAAAGGGCAACGTAATAGCCGATGAATTAGCCAAGGAGGGCTCTAAGAGACACTTCATGGGTCCAGAGCCCGTATGTGGGATCACTAAGGATTCCGCAAGAAGGGAGATCTGGACCTGGTTAGATAAAGAAAGTACAAAGAAATGGAGATCGACTCAAGGTCAACTCCATACCAAAACGCTGATAGGGGATGGGGATGGTACTTGTGAGGAACTTAAGGTACTTAGGAGAAGTAGTTCAGGAGAGATCTATTGGAGCCCTCGAAGGTCCTCAAGTTTCCACTGGGCAAGATACTAGGCTTTATAGAGAACACCAAGCTGCACGAGTGGAAATAAGAAAATCAATAGGGATGGTACAATGAGCACCTTGCTCAAATGCCCGGACATCAAGTGCCCACCCTAACTTGAATGAATGAAATGAATAAATGATGGTATAGCCACTAAGTAAGCCTTTGGGAAGCCACTTCCACTTCTTATTGCAGTGCTGGTATTTTTATACACCTTGCATCCCCACCTTTGTTTGGATGTTTCCTAGTCTTCCAAAATGGCGTCTCTTGAAGTGAATTTCCAATCCCGGGAAGAAAAAAAAGCCACAAGGATTCAAATTGAATGAATAAGAGGGCTGATGAACCAGAGGAATGTCATTACTGGGCAAAAATTCGCCTATTAAAAGTGCTGTGTATGTTTGCTCACACACCTCTGGTTAAAAATATTTTTGATTAACCATTTGGCCTTGATGCACACGCTTAAATCATAAAAACTGTAGATGTTTGACAAAACACAGTTGCGGTGGGACTGGTAAAGATTCCCAAATCTAGAGCAAAACCTGCTCAAAGGCACTAGAAAGCACCATTCTACCAAACTCAATGCACGCAAATGACTCTGTCGAGTTTAAATTGGTACTGAAAGCGTATTCTGTTCAATAGCCGGCCATCTAACAGTACGTTTTTATACTTGTCACAAACTTTTTTGGTAATTCAACGAATTCCATATAATACATAAGACAATCAAAAAGAAAACGCTGAAAGAAACCGATCTAAGATATAATATATCGAAAGCAGAAAAACTGCATCGTAGTTACAGGTAGTGGGTAGAGAGGTACCTACCTTGAATATATAAATTGAAACGGTGCTTCAAGAACCTGATCCTCGGGTAATACGAGTAGCATATATTAACCGAGTACCTTTAAAAAAAACAGTGGGCGATATAAAAGTTCTTAATAACTGCCTTAGCATGATCGTGTCTACCGAATTGCGGTCGTAATTCTGAAACAGCCATATGTCATCCGTACGAAACGTGTATTCGTAGAGGCTGGTTACGTTTAGGTTTAATTTATCGACCGGCCCTTTCGCGCGATATGTCATTATATCTGATCCTTGGTAGCGGATGTAAATGATTATGTGTTCTTTATCAAACTCAGATCTCTGGACGTAAAATATAAACGTCTTCTCCAAGCCAAATCTGTTCAAATGCGATACAACGGTTTTCAGCAAATCTTCCGATGTTAATCCGGGTATTAACGCAAATCTGCGTTTGTCAATCCCTTAGCGAATTAGAATGCTTTATTGCACGTAGGTAAAGCTAATTACTGTCAACTGTAAACCTCTATCTCCTCCCTAGCGAGACAGTTGTTAACAAACGTTGAAAGTTCAAACAATTTATGTAGAATGATGTTAGATCAAAGACACTCTTATGATTCAATTTGTAACAAATCAGAGAACTATAGCTGAATAAATCGGCTAATATATATATATATTTTTCTTCTGAAGCAGCTTTATATCTAATATTGAATCCCAGAAAATCTGTAGTGTTTATAGTTTTCGGAAGAGAAAGAATAATTTTCGATGTGATATATTTACTCAAAAAAATTACTTGCCCCCTTTACACATTAAGCTTGGGTTGATTTGGCGCCTAACGTGGGCCCAATAGAATGCCATGGGAGATGTCATGCGCAAAAAAAATGTGAATAAAAGATTATGATCCGGGCAATGTTTTGTACTAGTGGAGCATAATATAACAATTTAGATGCTTCCAAAGTTTGCAAAAGTCTGATAAAATCGCAAGAATTCCTCAAACAATGGAAAGAAGCCAAAGTCGTATTAATCTGGAAAGGAAAATCAACAGTTCCGCATCATCATCTAGATCAATATGTCTGCTCAATACTCTTGGCAAATTGTACGAGCGTATGATTAAGGTGAGGCTGGAAACGGAACTGGAGAGAACCGGTGGCCTATCCAGGCCACAATTTGGTTTCACCAAGGGCAAGTCTACGGTGCACGCTATATCAACGGTCGTCGATAAGTTGAAAGGGTCCAATAAGGTATGGGTAGCTGTGGTAGTCAGAGAATACTTCAGGGAAAGAAGGATTACTCTGAATAAAACCGAGTTGGACATTGGGGCAGGGGTTCCTCAGGGGTCAGTCCTAGGACCCACATTATGGAATATATTCTAGATCAAGGACGATGGCGTTCTTGATCTAGAATTAGGGGAGGGCGTAATGTCAGTAGCGTATGCCGACGACCTTGCGATAGTGGTGGAGGCCGAGGAGCAGAGAGACCTTACGTTTAAAGCCAGTTTAAAGATAACCACCTGAATGAGAAATCACGAACTAGAAGTGGCACTTGTGGGGTACCGAAGCCGCGATCCTTAAGGGCCCTAGAAAGCGAGAAAGTATATACTTCGTAGTTCTAGGAAACAGAATTCACGCGAAACGGGAAATAAAATTACTTGGGGTCATACTCAATGACAAGTTAACGTTTGGGCCTCATATTAACTATGTCGTGAAGTGTGCGGATACTAGTCTAGCCTCGCTGTCCAGAATAATGCCGAACATAGGGGGACCTAGTTGAAGTAAAAGGGAAGCCTTATATGGGGTTGTGCAATCCCAGATAATGTATGCATGTCCACTCTGGTCACATGCCTTAGTGATTAAAAAGTACAGAGATCTTCTGGAGCGCCTACAAAGAAGGGCACTCTTAAGGGTAGCAATTGGCTATAGAACAATTTCTACGGCTGAGATACAAGCTATATAGCAGGAATACCTCCAATTACGCTCTTAGTCCAGGAGCAGCATGAACTCTTTATGTCCAAGGAGCAGCAACAGATCCCGGGCAGAAGGAAGTAAGGCAGCTTACATTAGCTAAGTGGCAAAATAGGTGGGACATACGGCATCATGGATCAGAGCCCTTATACCCGACCAGGTGCGATGGGCTGAGTGTAAACATAGGACAACCGATTACTACCTCACCCAGTTTTTGTCCGGCCACGGACACTTCCGGAGCTATACAAAAAGATTCAAGCTAACTGGGAATGACCTGTGCGTGTATTCCGGAACATGCAATTATGACTTGTAATAAATGGGAGTCTGATAGAGCCCGGCTGGTGGCCGAGGTGGATAAGGAGGTCAGTAGGGATAATGTTGTGAACATTATGATGTCTACTGAAAAGAACTGGAGAAGAGTATATACCTACATAAAACGTATTCTGTCAGACAGAGAGAGGATCGAGCGAGAACTAAAGAGGACCCACGAAGAGCAAGGTATACCAACTGACACCCTGACTGAGGACCTGACTGCCGATAAGTAGACCTGTGCTTGAAGGGATCGTGCTACCTGAAGATATGCCACGCTGCGGATTCCGGGGGCACGAAGGTGAAGAATGTGGTGTTTTGGTGGGTAAACCGGGCTTGCACACCCCATACCGGGAGTCCCACACTACCATTTTGCGATAGATCCAAGCATATGGTGACCATAAAGGTTTTCACCTCTGAACAAAAAAAAAAGTTTTTATGGATCTAATTACTATAATAAGTGGCAATAATGTGGTACTTTTGATTACTCTATGTTTCTAAATATTTTACATAAAAATATTTCCTAAAATGCGCTACATATATTGAGACATCAAAAAACTGCCGATTGTTTCACAAAAAGTACAAACAGCTATAATGCTATAGTGTATCACCCTGTACATATAAGATAAATTATGACATACCCCCAAATATTAAAGATTAATTTTTGCAGTTCGCGTTATTGAAATGCGATAATATTAATCCGTTGGTAATACACCTAGCATTTGTCCAAACATTACAACGGTAACAAAGGAGCAATAAAAATGAGGTATAATTGATAAAAAAAAAAATCTAGTGGAAGAGAAAAGAAGACACGTCAGTTTGTGACGAAACCATCGCTTGATGTCTAGACTGAATCGCCATTTGGCGTTATTTACACAATTTTAAATATTAAAATGAAGCGAGCAACCAAGTCGACAGAGACGCGATTAGAAAGTATCTATTTTGGAAATTATGCTCGCGTTTTGTGCCTCTTACATAATGAGTACATAATATTATTTTATGAACTCTTAAGGTAATGATTTATAACTGGTTTAAAGAGCTGCCTTATTGCTGCGGCAAATCAGCCAGCGTTTATCGTTGCTATTTCGTAATTGATCGTCATTTGTCAGATCCCTCGTGTTTCCTTTTTGTTTCTAGAACGCCACTGAAAGTCAATTACCTTAATACGGTGCCAGCTTTTGATTACGTACAGAAAGAGAAGTAAGAATCTCATACGAAGGAAGTTACAAATTTCAAATGAATGCAGAACAATATTTTTTGTAAGAGAAATTGTTATTCACTAATTATGAATTATAATTGTATATTGATTTTAAGAAAAGTATACTTATAGCATGGAGCAAAGTCTCTGAGACGGATAAATCTGATGTCATTCCTGCTGAAAACTGCTAGCGAGGCAGTGGTGGCACGGGTCGGAAAAGGGGGGATTTTCTCCCCCCTGCTGTGGAATCTAGTCGTGGACGAGCTATACTAGCAAGACTGGACAATGCAGAGGCATAAAACTTTGGGGTATGCAGATGTTCTTGTCATTCTGACTTTAGGGTAAATTCGACAACGTAGTGAGGGAGAAAATGCAGAACCCTTTACAGGTTATACAAGAATTGACTGAGGAGGTGGGTGCTAACATTAGTCTATCCAAAACGATATATAATAGCATTCACGAGAAGGAGGAAGTTAGATGGTCTTGGACCGCTAAAACTCCGAAGAAATAAAACTGCCAGATGAAGTAAAATATCTTGAAGTCAATCTTGACTATAAACTCACTTGGAATCGACAACTTTGGAAAATTAAAACCAAGCCGGAGACAGCACTTATGTTAGCTAGAAGAGCTCATGGAAAAACATGGGAATTAAGATCAAATATGATGTATTGAACATATATCACAATGTGATCACTTATGCATCTCTGGTATGGTGGACAAAGATGCAGCAATAAACTGCTATAACTACGCTTAGATTAGATTAGGATTGGGGTGGCCTATGGACCTGTTTCACCACGACCTTTTCAGATCTATTGTGATCCCCTTTGTCCTAGAGGACGCTCTCTAATTTTGCCCTCTTAATTAGGCTTATCATCTTTGAGAGCGGCTTCTTCATGTAGCTGTGGGGTTCTCCTGCCCCAATACTAGAAACTTTGTCCTCGCCAAGCCTTCACATTGGCACAGCACATGAACTGGTGTTTCTTCCTCCTTTTGGCAGTATCTGCAGGTTGCACCATCTGCCAGGCTTATGTTGTAAATATGCCTATTCAGTCTACAGTGACCAGTCAGCAGACCTACAATCATTTTGACAGTCTTCCTGTCTTTATTCAGTAGATCTCTCGTGAATTCAGGCCTCTCTGCTCCTTTAGGAACTCTTTTGCCTGTCTTTGTCCCGGTGATTTTTGCCACCACTCTTTGGACTGATTATGTATCCATTCATTGATGGATTTTTTTTAATTTGCGATTTGGTAGTGCCGAAAGAGCGGTCGGCTCCAACGAATGGCCTTGACGAACCTCGCCTGACCAGCTCATCCGCCGCCTCATTTCCTCTCACGCCCGAGTGGCTAGGGATCTAGGCTAAGGTTAATTTCCTTTGGGTGCCCACTTCATTTAGGGCGCTTACAGAGTCTCCAAATCAGCTTGGAGTCCACGCTTGTGGAGCTAATCGCTTTAAGTGTGGACTGACTGTCAGAGAAGATGGCGACGCTTTTACCTGGCTCGGTATATCTTTCTATTTCTGGGACACAGTGATGGATTGCAGCAACCTCAGCTTGCTGAAGCTTACCGAAAGAGCCTTTTTAGGCTTCTTAGCGTATATTTCCGCTAAGCAAGATACACAGACTAAAAGGGACTGGGCTACTGGAATGGCTCATATAATTTGATGGGTAAAGGAATTGGGAGACCAAATACAAAAAGCCAAAAGGCTGAAGTGTGTTCAGAGAGTTTAGATCAAACGGCTCCCACAAAAAAAAAAACAAAGTTAGATAAAAAGAAATGAAATAAGACTAAGTTTTCGATTTTTATGCCTATTTGAAGCTTTTTTCTGACTTTCTGACGCGTTACTTCCAAAATATCAAAAGTAAATCAGTTATAGCGACAGACGTAGTTCAATTTTCCTGAAAGCGGACAACAAAAATCGCAGAATTAATTCCGTTGCAAAAAGAGACATTCGATAGTCGTCATTTATCCTCCATGGCGTACAAACAAGAAAAAAAAAAGAAAAAAAAAAGAAAAAGAAAACAGCCGGAGAAAAATACGCAGCGCGGGACAAAAATACAATTCACGCTTTCCGAATACGAAATTCCCTACAAATGCACAAAATATGTTCGCCAAGATGCAAGTCATTTTATTGATGAACGAATCTGACAATGCACTGTGACTTCTCTCTAATTGGATTTGGGTACGAAACGTCGAGTGGGCATCGCAGAGCCGGGCGAAACGGAGAAATGAATTAGCGCTATGTGTGAGACGCCTTTTCCATCAGCCATTCTGCGTGACTATCGAGAAACGGTAGTGGCGCATCATCAATCCACGATATATATTATATATATATATATATATATCCCACGCACTATTTTGCGTCATGCATTGCCATTTTACATTACATTTTGCGTCCTCGACTATTTTGCGTCCGTATACCGGACGCAAAATAGTTCCGGCCTTATTAATCGAGTAAATCGCTAATAAAAAAAAAATTGTCCGTACGTGCCCGTTGGTCATGCCACCACCATTGCCAGGTTTTTTTCTCATATTTTTATTCCAACCCGTTTAGTAGCTAAGTTGGAAAATAGATGGAAGCAAAATAGTGCGTCATATGTAAAATTCATGTATAATTTAGTTCACAGAAATGCCGATAGAGCCAAAATAATATACACATGCCGTATATTTTTATTACATACGCGCATTATTTTGCTTCCTTCTACTTGGCAACGTCGACACATATAGAAGAACCGATGAGGTTAGTGATTGTAAATCAGTAGGCATATGTATGACACAATTTAAAAAAAAATGTTAGAAGTGTTTCTTTTCCTTTGACTAATGAATACATTGTGAAGCATTTGAAAAGTGTCCGTTTAGTAAGAGGTGCCCGTGACTTTGATTTTTTTATAGATGTTTTCTCTACAAAATGTAATATTTACCAGAAATTTATAATTATTTAACTTATACTATCGTTTCTCTTCCAGCATTTCTTTTTTTTTTTGATACCTCTACATGATTTTTCAGTTAGGTTTCTCCCATTACTTTATTTTAGTTCAATAAGCCAATGATATCTCCCAAAACAATTACAAAATCCATTTTGGCCACAACAACTATCTTTCAGGTACAGTAAACAAATTCTAGAAAATGGATATCATATGATAGATTTCACTATTGTACTAAAGTGTCGACTATGTATAGGTCACCTAATAAATCAATTAGAATCAAAAAAACAACTTTAATGTGAGAAGACTTTGGCACACGGGAAAGTGAAATCGACTATTCTTCTTTACATTTTTCTCAATTGATTATAGTATGGTATATCATAAGTAATAGCACGGAAGAACTGCAAAGCTTGAAGTATGGCACCTGGCGCCTCCGCCAAAATAAAACATGTCATAGTCTTGCTTATCCAATAAGTGGGGAAATCAACATATAAAATAGATTTTCAGTTCAAATATTCAAAAACTTGCATTCAACTTAGGTATCTGTTTCTAGGATGGTACTAAAGTCTGAGGATGTTCTTCATTAAAGCACACACTTTTTACCTGTTTAATTGATATATCGACAAATGTAAATAGCAAACATTTGTCGATATATCAATTAAACAGTTATTAAGTGTTTTCTTTCATCGACCTCAACCGACATATAGATTAAGTTGGGTTAGGGTTAAGATGGTGGATGGATAGGTTTCACTGCACTCATTTCAGATCTATGTGGTCACCTTTTTTTCCTAGGAGACACACTCTAATTTTACCGTCTTAATTAGGTCTACTATCCTTGAGAGCGCCTCTTTTGTATATTTGTTAGCTGTGGGGTTCTCCACGCCCATGACTAGAAACCTTGTCCTCGCCAGGTCGTCGCATTAGCACAGTACATGAACTGGTGTTTTTTCCTCCTCCTGACAAAATCTGCAAATAGCATCATCTGCCAGGCCAATGTTGTACTTATGCGTGTTTAGTTTGCAATGACCAGTCAGCAGACCTACTACCATTTTGACATCTTCCTGTCTTTACCAGTAGGTTTCTAGCAAATTCACGCCTTTGTTCCTTTAGAAATTTTTTTGCCTGTCTCTGTCCTGGTCACTTTTGCCACTATTCTCTGGACTCATCATGCGTCTAGTTCCTAGCTTTTAGTCTGCAGTTTTAGATGAGACGACATTTGTTATTGTTTATACATATCTCAATTGTTAATTTTTATATGCTGTTTATGTATATTCTGTGTCGCACAGTTGCCACATATTATAAACGTCATATTGACAAGTGCTGTACCTGCCGTTACAATTACTTTGACACATCAAGAAAGTAGTTCTCATCTTCTCAAATGTTATCGCTGTTACGAGCATACTTCCAACGCAATCTGCCCACTAACATCTTTCATGCTTGATCCACGATAAGGACATGGCACTGCTGCACGATGAAATGCATTACTTATAGACGACTTTGAAGTTTTGAAATAGACCGACGGGGTATATGAGACCCCTGTAGCTTTAGCATGTTGGTTATAAATAAATAAATTTGTGATTTGGTAATGCCAAAAGAAGGACCAACTCTGGCGAAGGACCTTAACAAGCCTCGCCTGGAAAGATCATCCGCTCTATTATTTTCCTCACTTTCGAGTGGTTGGGAACCTATGCCGATGCAGATCGGGTACTCACATGATTTAGGGCGCTTACACAGTCCCAAATTACCTTAGACTCAGCACTTACGTAACGAACGCCTTAAGTGTAGAGTGGTTCGATTTCTCTGACACAATGATGAATTGCAGCAATCTCAGCCTAAGTACACCGTTGTATCTCTGCTGAAGCTCACCGTAAGAGCCTCTCTAGGCTTCTTTAGATATATTCCAGCTCCTATGCCGTAGCCAGTTCCAGAGGCGTCTGTATACCGTTTCGAGTCCGCTCTTACCGGAGTGCCTTTTCGGTCTCTCTTATCTGGTATTATAATCTGATATTTTGAAACATGGCATCGCATGGCATCCCCACAAGGAGTGCCTCCTTAAGTTTATTCAATAGTTTTTTGTAGTCGACGCTGTGCGATTTACTTATCGCTGCTTGAGTATGTTATATACTATTTCCTTGTATGTAAATATACAGCGGTGGCAGATTTACAATGACTTCTATTGCAGTGGTGGGGATCGATCTCATTGCAGCCGTGCCACTTAAAGACGCTAGCCTTTGTACGCCACTTGGCGTTTTGACCGCTTCCAAACTACAATTTTGGTCATCACACTACTGCTCCGTACGTTATGCTGGGTCTATAATCATAATGTTTCCATTTGCACTGCTTTTAAAAGTTGTTGTCATATATAGTGCCGGAATGCCAGTTTCACAATAACAAAATATAAGATGCATGAGATTTCCTGAAACTATATGTTCCGGCTCTATATCAAGACATAATTTAACACGTTAAAACAAACAATAGGGAAAGATTACTGTTAATTAAAGTTGATTCGGTGGAATTTTGTGGCTGGTTTCATGTAAAGTCCTACATAACTGCCAAACAATTCGACTTTTATATTTTTATAAAATAAAAAATGCCTTAATTAATTATCTAATCATTAAAATTTATTATTACAATATCTTTCTGGACCTATGGCGAATACAACATCGTTATTATGGCCAAATGTTAATGTACTGGACAACACACACATAAACCAAATAATTTCAAATGCAAATATTATGATATCTTGATATGAATGTGTAATTTTTGTTAAAACAGATTTTTTGTATATGATAAATTTTAAGAACGGTAGATATTAGTGTTGCAAAAGTCACCAGATATCAAAAACCGGTTAATCGATTTTCAGTAACAAACAACTTTACGTAAAAAAACCGTGTGTATTTTTGAAGTTAATTAAGTTATAAATACCTGTCTTCTGATTTCAAAAATGGATTTTGGTTTTGAAAACGGGTTTTGGTTTCAAAATCGGTTTTACCAGTTATCTAATTGCACTTTCTAATTTGAAAGCCATTATTTGCCGCATCCAAAACCGGTTTCAGATGAAACAGCTTTCGATTCGCAGCACTAGTAGAGATACAGAGAATGGTGTAAAGATTTAAACAAAAGAAGGCGTAAATTTCAGGTAAATCAGCACTATTACAATACGTAGATGATCTACTTATTCTGGCATCGAATAGATTAACTGATTGATTTGAGCACTGAATATAGATCATCTTCCTATTCCTTTAACACCGCCTATTGTATTATTCCTTAGATACGAGTAGTGTATTTCTTTACATAAAGAGGTGTTAATTCCCTTAACTAGGCTTGCAGCCTGTGTGGTATTTTTTCCGGCAGATTAGCTTTCAAGTTGATTGCTTCCCGCAATGGTAGTCTCTGCCGTTCCAATGAAACGCATTCAAAAACAACGTGGTGGGCTACCTTCTTCTCCTTGTTGCATAGTCTACATACAGGTCTATCTTTAAAGACGTTTATTCTATGTGGACACTATCTTAGGCAGCCATACCATGTTCATCGATTCGGTACCGTTCCAAGCTGTATTCGGTTGATAGCCAGCACATCCGTTGCTAAATGCCTGGATGGTTGCCTCATCATCCCTTTGTTGTGTCTGCCCTTATACTGTTCCAGTGAGCCTGGTGTTTCTTTTCGATCCACTCAGTCACTGCATCACGTATCGCAGTATTGGTTATCTCGAGAGCTGGATCAGATTCAATGAATTTTATGGAAGAGTCCTTGCTAGCATTCGCAAGTTCGTTGCATGCTAAGCCCTTATGCCCTAGCATTCACACCAAAGTAACTTTATTGTGTTTAGTCAGTAGTTCAAGATTTACTAAGCAATTTCAAGTTATTTTTTGAGGTTACTTAATAGAATACTGCTTTAGAGTGGTTCGATTGTCGGATAGGATACTGATCAGCTTTGTATACCAGTTTTGGATTTTGCTGTCCAACCATCCCCGTTCAAGATAATCTTGAAGTGTTCGTCGAAGGAGATTTTGAGAGTCATTGTATCACTGGCCATTTCAAAAATGCGGTTGTGTTATGTTATTCTGACATTCCTAGGAGTTTCCATTCTTGCCGCCCCTTTAATGTAAATAAAGGGAGTAGATTTGACATGGTTTCCATAGTAGATTTATGCAGCTCCAGTGATGCACAAGCAAGTTAATCTTCGTCTCTTTGCGAGTTTAATAATCGTCTACCTCTGCGTGGTCTTTGTCCGCCAAATCAGGGATCCAAACAAAGGCTTACAAGATGTCAATCCAGATGTTTTCCGAATTGTTCCAAGGGTTTTCATTCTTTCATTCATTCACTCATTAAAGTTAGGATGGGCACTTACTGTCCGGGCACTTGAGCTACGTGCTCATTGTACCATCTCTATTAATTCTCTTATTTCTACTTGAGCAGCTTGGTGTTCTCTATAAAGTCCAGTATCCTGCCCAGTGGAAACTTGAGAACCTCCGGGAGCTCCAATAGATCTCTCCCGAAATATTTCTGCCTGAGTACCTTCAGTTCCTCACATGTGCAGATTACATGTAAACTCGTTTCCTCCTGTAGTTCGCATCTTCTACACCACGATTCGCTTACCCGGCCTGTGTTGTATAGATGTTTTTTCAGGAGACAGTGTGCAGCTACCAACCCAGTAATGGTTTTAACTTCTTTATTACTGCACCTGAGTAGGTGATCAGAGAAACTAACATCCCCATTTCCTATCTGGGCTTTGGTATAGAGTGGACCTTCAGTCGACCTCCATTTCTTTGTACTTTCTTTATCTAACCAGGTCCAGATCTCCCTTCTTGCGGAATTCTTAGTAATTCCACATACGGGCTCTCAACCCATGAAGTGTCTCTTAGAGCCCCCCTCGGCTAGTTCGTCGGCTATTACACTGCCCTTTACATCCTCATGTCCCGACACCCAAATCAGAGACACCGTGTAGTCTCGTGCCAGTGCATTGAGGGATTGTTTGCAGTCCCGAACTAGTTTTGACCTAGTTACGTGGTTCGAGATTGCCTTAATACCTTACCTGGCTGTCAGTCATTATATTAATTTTCCTCTTCATGTAGCCCCCTTTTGCAATCATTTCTGCACAGGCTGCAAGGGCGAATACCTCTGCCTGGAAGACCGTTGTATGTTTCCCCAGGTTTATGGATATCCTTTGATTAGGACTGGGCCCACAAATACCGGCTCCTGTGCCCTGGCTGGATTTGTATCCGTCCGTGAACCAGTTATCATTAGCAGTGATCTTACTACGTGCTTGGTCTCTGTTCGGTATGGAGATTTTCACCTTTTCAGTGAAGATAATTTCGGGTGCCATGCTGTCCGTGGGCATTTGCAGCAATGGCCCGTCCAGCATCGAGCCCGTAGTATAAGTGTGCCCTTGTTGGTTTTCAGTCTTAGGATCGCATTCATTGCCTCCGCTCTCACATAAAGCTCCAGCGGGGGGAGGCCCACAATGGTCTCCAAAGAGGCGGTCCCTCTGCTGTTAATTGCACCAGTGATACCCAGCAAGGGTTATCATTAATGCCATTAGTTATGACATTTATTTGTCATGTGGTCAAGATGTTGATTTCAAGTTAGCTTCGAGTCAAGAACCACTCGTAAGGATTTGGATTCTTGACTGAATTGCATCTTTTCGTTATAAAGAGTTGGTGGCTTAAGGTCATACAGCTTTCTTCTTTTCGTGAAAGAGTATAGTGCAATTTTCACAGGATGAACCTTTAGGTTTTCCTTTACACGCTACCCCTTTGCTGGTTTCGAAGCACTCTGAGTTCTGAAATGATGCTTGTAAAAAGTTTGTAATTGGTGATATTTTCTTAGCAGTTCTTTCATTTGCCAAATACTTCCAGGAAAGTAAGTATATTTTGTTTCATAGGAAATCAGTTCCAAGGTATTTACTTCGTACCAATATTTTTCCAGATAAGTATAAAATGTGCTTTAAAATCATAATAATTAGGAGTAATAAATAAGACTATTTTTTTAACACTCATATTATGTTTCTATCAGCCTACACATACAACATAATTCTCAAGCATTAAAAAACGGTGCTAACCTGATTTTCAATTCAGTTAGCTATGAAATTAGACCAAACTTCATACAGTGTTCTCGACTGGCGATATATACTTTATATCGACTAATTTGCGTCCATCACGAAGGAACACAAAAATACAATTTTATATTGATTCTATATTACTTCTTAAATATGCTATATTGCTTCCTATATACGTTTATTTCGACCAACATGTGGCAACGTGGCGGACGCATTATACTTACAAATTTATACAAAAAAATATACATCGGACGCAAAATAGTTAGCAATTTGTCTGAAAATATACGCAGTGGACGCAAAATAGATAGGTAAATGTAAGGAAGCAAAAAAGTGCGTAGAATAGAAAATCGTATAATTTCATTTTAAAGCTACAGCGATAAAAAAGTGATCGGGGTTACCCATTTTTTCCCGCGGTTCAATATACGTCACTAAAATGCTTCTAACTACGCTCCTTCCTGGGGACGCACTACGACCGCGTTATGAAAGGAAGCAAAATAGTTAGCGGGATGTAAATATATATATATATATATATATATATATAAACGTGAACGAGTCAGTGTGTAGCGTGTGTTTATTCATATTTACACGGCACGTTCGAAAAGTACGCCGGTTGAAATCACTTGCGCGGCCGCATAATGACCCCCGAACCGTACATAAAATAAAAGCCATCCTTTCCTTTTCCGAAACTGAACGTGAAATATTGCAGAGACACGAGTTCCCATAGGCATTTGCCCGGAAAAGAATGATGATTTATTTAACGTACTTAAAGTGTATATGAGTTTGCAGCCGGACCACAGGATATTTTCCCTCCCCAAAAGCATACGCAACTACCGCCTGTAATATTTCATTCAAATTACACGCGGATGACCGTATATAGCGTTCCAATATGTAAATGCCACCAATCTAGGAATGCTAACCCTTACGCTTTTTACCATAGATATTCTGAAATGCTTCATTTACCTTATACGAACGACAGCGCAGACACCCGGTCATAAAGGAATTATTTTGGGGTCTTCCGCTATCCCTCAATGCGAAGGAATTACGTATCAAAGTTATGCCCTTTGCTTTTTCATTTCCAGGCAAATGACAGATTTAACTCTACATAATCAGAATAACTATGATAATAAATAATGTAGTAAGTCTACTACAATATCTTTAAGGATTTAGTGATAGAAGAAATTAAAAATAAGTGGTCAGACATAGAAAATTATAATAATAATAACACTGATCAACAAAATTCCAGATTTGTTTTCTCCCACGAGGTAAACTGAGTGAACTTGGTAGTACTTTCTGCATTTATTTCATATCTGATTTTTCCACCAGGCAGGGTTTCAGAGTGACAAAGCAATGAAATTTTGTGAAAGTTTGGGGGCATCTAAAACAATTAGTGTACGCACGATCTGTAAACAATTTGGAAGAACTCAGGCAACGAATCGTAAATTGTTGCGAGGAAATTCGGAGGACTCCAGGAATTTTCGAAAGATTGCGTCGATCTTTCATAAGAAGGTGTGAAGCGTACTTAGAAATGAACGGTGGACATGTAGAACAATTTCTTTAGTTTTACTTTAAATAAACATTTGTTTAATTTACATTGCGATCAGAATTTTTTTGAAAATTTTTATCCTACTAAAACAATATGCAATCGACTATATGTCAAAAACAGTTGAATTGTGGACCCATGTTGACTAAGACTTTTTTGTTTATTTCCACCAGTACTACAATTGGGTAAAATATCCGACAACCTTTTTTTAACACACTGTATTATTATAATGTACAAATCATGAAAAAATGACGTGCACAGTGATATATTTACGTGGAAAATGTGTTGATATGGTTTCCGGCTGTACTTTGCATCAGAAACATCTCTCTTCAGCGTCCAGCAATAGTCGGCCAACATGGCAGGGCTCCATTTGCCTTGGTATCTCTTCTTCATGCCTAGAACGCTCTGGTAAAACCTGCTCCAAGGTCTTTTGGGGAAAAGTCCAAGTGGGAGTCAAGAAAGTGTATTTTCAGACTCATGTTGCAACCCATGGCTTTAAATGGGGCCAGTAGATTGTTAACAATCTCTACGCAGTGCTGTGTACTGAAGGTAACAAAAGAATTTTGAAAATGCAAAATGAATATTAAAAATGAAAATTCAGATTAGCTAGCTCAACGGAAAAAAATAAAAGGGCGCAAATATATATATAACATACAATTAGTATAATTATTAAGCGACAAAACTGCATCTCTCAGTTCTTCTATGGTATGCATGCGGTTTCTATAGATCCTATTTTTTAGATAGCCGAACATGAAGTAATCTAATGGGGTTAGATCAGGCGATCTTGGTGACCATCTTTGTGCTCTAACGAACCTGTCAGCAAAAAACTGTTGAAGATATTGGCAGGTTTGTCGAGCAGTATGTGCTGGAGCATTATCGTGCTGAAAATAACCTGCCTCAAGCTCATTTTCTTGTAACTCGGCAATAAACAATTCCAACATCTGTTGGTAACGTTGGGCTGTTACAGTTTCCTCGAAGAAAATTGGCCCTATTATTCGTTGCCTGAACATAGCTAACCAAACTCCAACTTTTACGGGATACAAATGCGTTTCTCGAAATTCGTGTGGATTTTCTGCAGACCAGATACAATAGTGTTGTAAATTGATACAGTCTGTTAGATAAAACCAGGCTTCATCCGAGAAAAATGATTGTTTAGCAAGTCATCGTCCCTTAAATTGTTATTAAACAATGACAATATTCCAATCGCCTATCGTGATCTAATGGTAATAATTCCTGTACCGTAGAAACTTTATAGGGATGAAAATGTAACTTTCTTTGACAGCTCATTGCGCTGAAGTGTATGATAAGCTATAAAATTATAAAATGTAATAAACTATTTCACTTAATGTTAATATTGATTTTTTACCTGTTTGTTGAGCTATTACCACAGATAAATTCCCTTATTTTCTTACAGTATTCAGAAATACTATTGTTTGTGATATTAGATGTAAATATAAACGATTTGAAAAAATTATAAGATAAATAATCGAAAGATACTACAACACGCACGCCAATGTCGCTAAATGTCAAGAAAATTCATTTAATGTATGAAATTTGTATGTAGCTAACTTCGCTCATTAAATTGGTAATAAGTATAGATAAATTTTTCCGGAAAACAGTTTTTTCTTACGACAATCATTTTGAATGACATGGTATGGTCAAAGACGTATAGTTGGCGTACTATAGAGCGGCGCTATTACCACAGATAATAATAATAATAATAATAATAATAATAATAAATAATAATAATAATAATAATAATAATAATAATAATAATAATCTTGGGGCTCAAAGGGGTAGTGATGCGCAATATACGGGTCTGCTTCCAGTGAGACCCGATTAGCCTCTCCTACTCAATCCCGACCTCACACCTCCAAGCGGTGGGCCCCGGGAACCTGAGCAACCGTGCCGGAGATCGGGTAACCAACCCCGGTGGAAGGGCGGTCAGGGCTGACGTGAGCGGGAGAAAGGGATCCTTAATCCTCTTAACTCCCTGAATGGGGATCTGGAAAAATGTTGAGAGGCGCTGTCGGGCCAACTCCTCCGGCAGATGTAAAACGTGTTCAAGACGAGGAATGCGAAAGGGCTGCCCACAATGTGTGCGACTCGGACGTAACACAAGGGACAGTTGGGCGCAGCCAAGTTACAAACAGTTCCCATACGGATGATTCCATGCACTCGAAATGGACCAACGAAGTCTGCTTTGACCTTATGACATGTTACCAACTTAGTGAACCGGAAAAGAGGGGATACATGAGGAGGATGCACGATAAATGGGTTAGTATCAGACCCGAATACGCATCCCTGACACCACAGAATTTGCGTGATCAGGTAGCAGCCTTGAAGAAAAGAAGCTTTCCTTTCCCAGGACCCACGGAGGCACCGAAAACTTTGACCCAACCGAAAACAAAGACATGACCGGCCAGACAAAACAAATGAGATCGATATTGATACGGAGATGGAGCACAGATTCTTGGACTTATTAATGACTACTAGGGACTGTCAGCGCAGACGAAATATTCATTACAAGCAATATATAGCCCTGGAGAAGATCGACATGCTCAACGACTTGTTAAACAAGCACATACCCGAGGATGCAAGCTTGATGGAGGTCAGCAATGCAGTGTATGCCGCAGCACAATTAGTTACCAACAATCGTAACAACGATGATCGACCAAAAAGATTAAAACGTAGAATTGAAAAGCTGAATGAGAAAATAGCTACCCACCGTGCCAGAATTTCGCAGTTGCATAGCCTGTTACAGTATATACAGACAGGTAAGCAGTTTACGACCAAGATCCGAAAAATCGCGCGGGAGGTCCGAAAAGAACATCACACTCTAAAAGGTAGCGTAATCGAAACCATAAAAGAGCACATGCTCGATAAATTAAGAGCACTTACGGCAACGAGAAAGAAGATAACTACGTCTTTAAAACGAATAACGGAGAATGCTGCTTTTGCGAAGAATCCATCGAGTTTCCTACGGTCCAAGTCCTACACAAACCAAGAGTTGAATATTGATAAGGCGGAGACTTACTGGAAAGAAATATATAACGTACGACCGACGGTGGATCACGACTCACCACTATTCGACCGATTTCAAAACTTCTGCGAAAGAAAGATTGATATATGTAAAACTTTCCCACCCATAACTATTGACGAAATAAGCTCCGCGCTAAGAAATAAACCAAACTATGCAGCTCCAGGACCGGATGCCATCAATTCTTATTGGTGGAAGAAACTCCATATAACACACACTTATCTGGCACGAATATTCACCGATTTTGCCACAGAAAGATTGGAAATTCCCGACTGGATGACTGAGGGAAGAACGCTATTAATCTATAAAAAGGGTGATAACACCCTCCCGGAAAATTATCGCCCTATAACTTGTCTAAACGCCGTATACAAGATTTTCACTTCCATACTACACCATAGGCTGGTGAAACGGATAGAACCGGTGTGGACCGCGGTCACCGAACAAAGAGGCTCCAAGAGAGGGATGGCGGGAGTTAAAGAAAACCTCCTTATAGATGGGTCAGTGTGTCGTGACTCTGTAGTCTACAAACGCAACCTTTCTGTGGCCTGGATAGACTACGCCAAGGCATTTGACAGTTCTTCCCACGATGTAATAATTTCCTTGTTGCGACGGATGAGAGTCCAAGACAGGCTTGTGAATACTATTGAGAGGCTGATGAAGAAATGGACCACCCGTATAGTTATGGGCCCCCCCCAGAAAGAGTGCCACAGTTCTCCTATCACTTACCACCGAGGCGTGTTCCAAGGAGACTCATTAAGTCCCCTACTATTCTGTATAACACTTTTTCCTCTATCGTTAGAACTGAGAAATCTCCCCGGATATGTAGCCGGAGCGCCAAATCACAGAATATTCAAGATCACACACCTACTATATATGGACGACTTAAAGGTGTACGCGCAGAACGAAATTCAACTAAAAAAAACCGTCCAGATTGTCCAGGACTATACGAAAGCAATTGGTATGAGCTTCGGATTAAATAAGTGTGCAACATACCATATTAAGAGGGGGAAAGGTGCGGATGCTGACGACGACCTGCAACTAATAGATGGCACGATCATAAAATACTTGGACCTAGAGGAGCCATATACTTACCTTGGCGTCGAGCAGAGAGGTCTGCACCTGGGGACTTCGATAAAAGAGGTTGCAAGAACCAAGTACGAGGTCACTTTAAAGAAAATATGGAACTCAGAACTCACGGCAAAGAATAAAATTGTGGCAACTAACATCTTAGCAATACCAGCCTTGACTAACACATTTGGAGCAATACGGTGGAACAGGGACGAATTGCTGACGCTGGATCGACTGACGAGGAAGATCATGACGCACCACAGAAGTTTGCACCCAAACGCTTCCGTTGAGCGCTTATATATGAGGCGATCGAGAGGCGGCCGAGGACTAACAAACATCGAGGACTTGCACGACAGAGTAGTAACGGTAACAGCCGCCCGAGTATTACAAGCACAGGATTCATTGCTCGAACTTGTGAAACATCACGAGGAACAAGATCGGGGGGCGTTTCTTTTCAAGGCGGCCAATAGAGCGCTAATCAAATTTAATTTAGCCCCTGAAGTCCGCAGAGGTAAGCCGTGCAACATCCTTACCCAAATGACCATTGGCAATATCGCCAAAGAAGTAAAGGCTGCTTCACTGAATCGTATGGCGCTAAATCATTGCGCGAAGCCTCTACATGGTGTGTTCTATAAAAACATGGAACAACTACAGCTTTCGGAAGGACTATCGTTCCTGTTCCTACAATCATCGGGCCTTCGATCTGAGACGGAGGGCTTCGTTACCGCCTGTCAAGACGGAGTTTATCATAGTCTCCAGTATATCCGTAGTGTGTTAAAGATACCGATTCATAGCACCACCTGCACTGCCTGCGGCGTACATCCCGAGACTCTGATGCACATACTATCTTCGTGCCCGGAGTACGCTGCCACACTATATGTAAAAAGGCATGACAATGCACTGCGTGTCCTTTATTACCATCTCCGACGTGCTCATGATTTCGACGACAAACTCATACCACCATATGATGTCCAACAAGTGGTTCCAGTGATATCAAACGAAAATTACAAAATTTTGTGGAACTTCGCGTTCAGCACTACATCTCCTATAGAGGCGAATAGACCAGACATGGTGGTCATGGAGGAGAGGGACAAGCGAATGTTCATTGTGGAAATGTCCTGCCCGGGGGAGAAAAATGTCAGGGACAAGGAAAAAGAAAAAATAAAAAAATATAAGGATTTATTATTCCAGCTAAGGCAAACATACTCAGAGTACACAATAACTATGGTACCCCTTATTATCGGTGTCCTTGGTGGAATACACGTGTCGACTCTACGGTATCTCCAACAACTGGGACTGCCCCCGGGAATGGCACAGAAGATATTGGCGGGGATGCAGAAGCAAGTCATCCTCGGTTCACTACATGTCCTACGAGCGCATGAAGCTGGCCACCCTCGACCTTCTGGCTAGAATCCTGGTAGGCCTATCTTCTAAGAAGACGTCTACTAGTGAACATCGTGACGGTGTGTATTCGCGAGCTGCACACCGCCACAGCAACAACAATAATAATAACAAATAATAAATAAATAAATTCCCTTATTTTCTTACAGTATTCAGAAACACTATTGTTGGTAATATTAGATGTAAATATAAACGATTAAAAAAAAAATTATAAGATAAATAATCGAAAGATACTACAACACGCACGCCTATGTCGCTAAATGTCAAGAGAATTCATTTAATGTATGAAATTTGTATGTAGCTAACTTCGCTCATTAAATTGGTAATCAGTAGAGATAAATTTTTCCGGAAAACAGTTTTTTTCTTACGACAATCATTTTGAATCACATGGTATATGTACATACATAGAGATCTGCATAAATTAGTGTCGGATGCCAGGATATTGTTGGGTATAACGGGTAAAAGAAATGGTAGGTTAAATGGTTTATTATTGTTAGATGGCAAAACACATTGAAATGTTGAAATAAGTACTACCATTTTGGAAGTTTAGTTCGCTGAAATATAGAAGCTGCTATCACAGTCAGGGACAATGCATCTTGTTATAGTCGGGAAATGAAAACTCGGCATTTTTTTTTAAATATTGCGATACAGCATAGTTATTTTTTCAGTATCTATTTTCAATGGTCATACTTTCTATAGATTTATTTTAATTTTCCCGCATATACTTTCTTCAACAGGGCTCTCTGTACTTTTCGAACAACGTAAGAGAAAGCGGGAAGCGTTTTCCCTATTGTAAAATCATAAATTTATATCTGATCCACGAGGAACTAACAATATTCTGTTGCGCGTCACTCGAAGGGAACGAAATGCACAAAACTTGAGCTCTTCGCTGTTTAGGGGCTTATAGTGGAAATTACAGGAGTGAATGCAATATGTCATGTTGTCATTCACCAAATGAGTAATTACCGTATTGGAGTATGGCCTATTGACAGATGCGTAGGAGTAGTGACCCCCAGAGACTAGCTCAAACCACTTGTTCCAATCTATACGCAACATAGACACGCATATAGTACAAAAGCGAGGGAACCCCCAAACTTTAGACACCCCATTATTGCATTGTCATATTATATAATACGTATCAAAAATATAATAGCGTTGCTAACGCGGAGCGATACAAAAAGATGTTCCCGCATTAAAGAAAGCTTTATATGATATTAAATGTACAAGTTGTAAATTATTTTGTGTCAAAATAAGCCGTATCAGTAAGTGTACGTATGCAGCTTTCATGAGGACTCTAAAAGACTTCTTTGGGCGTGTCTGTTAACAAACAATGTGGCTAATAGAAATCAAGCGCAGAATACAAATATTTACACCGACCACTCGAAGTGTACATTTATTCAAATCGAACGATATGCAAATAACAAGGAAATATAACGTGCTGCATTCGTCAATAGTATTCAATCGACGCCAGAAAACCTCTGTATGTATGTTGTATTACATTACCATTTTATATTTCTGCTAGACACGCATTTGGAAAGCAAATCGCAACCAGACAAATTCCGAGATACCATTTTATCTGAATTATGTAAATATTTCCGATAGAGTCCGCACTGACCGCTGCAGATATTTTACAATTGATCTTTCTTCTACAGTTTGTGTAGTAAACGTATACAGGGTGTAAGAAATACAAAAAAAAAAGATCTGCTTTTATATCGGTTTTGATTGTGCTTCCCTTATTAGTACAATATTTTCCTCTTTGTAAGTGTAGCAGCTTTTAGTCTGATTTATTGGCTTACTGGTAACGGAAACGAATCTAAAAAAAAAGAAGGCTATGCACGTTACATTAACGTCATATCATTACGAACCCCGAAGCTTTTTTCCAGTAAAACACCTGGATCTATTTGTTTTCCATTGTTATGTTTGATTATACACGTGGTATTGGCAATAATGAAACGGTATGCAGTGATAGAGTTATTGTACTCCGTTAAAGGAAGTGTCATCACAATGGGAACAGAAATTATTACACACTGTAATTTAACTAAGCCGGACTCGAAGAGTCTATTTATACTCTGATTTATAATTACGCTTCCTTTATTTAAAATTATATGACTTACGAAAAGCAAATGCATTAATATTAACAATTCTAATGGCATCATTACGAGTTGGGTAAAATTACATGACCATCATGTATATACAGTCGCGAGCAAATGTTATAGGCACCCTAAATTTTGGGCGAATATCACAGTAAGAAATGAGAAAATAAAAACTTGTAGGTAATACATTATGAACATGTAGTATTTTAAGGGATCTTATTAATTTGTTGCATATTAGAGTGTTTTTAATACAGCTATAATACTTTTTAGATGGGAGGGGGAAAGTGACATCTCGAAGACTTGAAAATATATAAAGAAAAATAATACATTTACAAAAGGTATCTATAAAGACTATTGTAACCATAAAGACGGTTATATAAACGTTGAAATAACTGTCACAAAAAAAAATGCAAGAAACATGAAACCCATTAGTTTTGTTAAAGGTGCCTATAACATTTGCTCGCGACTGTAGTATGTATTAGTAAGTATGAGGGTTTTAAGAATATACAGGTGTCCCACCGAACTGGGTCATTAGATTTTTTTGAACGTCTAGCAAGAATTTGATTTTGAAACTTGCAGTGTATTCATGGCCCCCTGTGGTCTATTTAAGGAAAATATTTTCAACTTTATAGCACTTTCAGTATACAGGGTGTTCAACTTTCTTATTTTCAATGGAATGGTACAATTTTTATCGGTACAATGAATGTATCGAGTCATTCGCAATTAGTTTACATGAGGGTACCCTATTCCTGAACTAGACCGTTTTTGAGATATTTGCAATTTTATTGATTCTTTTGACGTTTGCACTGTTTGAAGTGAAATTAAATAGCTGATGAAGTATCAGATATTTAGTAGAGACATAGGTAGAAAGTGTTATGGCAATAATGACCAAATCACATACAGGCTGTTCGAAAAACGCATCTCCAATGTGGATACCTTTAAACCAACAAAATCTTTTTATTTCAAATAGAACATGGTATTTTTTACTACAGCATTGAATGCAGCGTAAAATTCTACATCAATTGACATTAGGGTTTGATATACCTATTTTTGATAGTTTTTGAGATATTAGCATTTATTGCCTAAAATATGACTAAAATTTTTTAGAATGATGCGTTATCTTTTTTTGCATTGTTCGTGTCCATACCTGAGATATTTATCATTGGAAGTTTTCCAATTATTAGCAAATTTTATATAATTGTAATTATAAAATATGAATAAGCCATAATTATTTTGCGACAACAAATTACATGTTAATATTTTTGCCTGCTTATTAAATACATCGCAAGTAAGTCAAATTAAAAAAAAACGAATTATTCTGAAAGAACATTTATATTGGACATTTTCGAAGACTTTTAAGAGTTTGTTCTTGATTTATGTTATCTGTCTGTATCGCTTAATACCTAGTTTAATACAAAAAGCCAAGAGACTGCATTGTTTTCGGAGACTCCATGTTAGACGGCTCCCCTACAAAGAAAATACCTGGTCTAGTAAGTGAACAATATTTGAAATATTATGGGTGTATTTAGATATCTGCTTTTATTTCCCTTTGTATTTTATTTTTTTTGAGGTTTTATTTTTTGCAAATATGTATGTAGGTATAAGGGTGGTGTTACACTGCGACCTAAAAGATCTATTGTGTCCCCTATCCTTGCTGTTTTACAGCTGGCCTTCCAATCCTATTCCTTTCAGAATGTGTAGGATGTCAGAAGGCCCCAGTCTAGGAAAGTGTCCCTCTTCGATTTCACATGCAATGTCCTCGAGTTGCACAGTGCTACACAGTTTGAGAGTTTCATCCTGTTCCCCACAAAATCTACATTCAGATTCCTTCGCTAATCTAAGCTTACTCAGGTGTCCTTTCAGTTTACAGTGGCCTGAAAGTATTCCTGTTAATATGCGAACATTGTTTTTACTCAGGTTGATGCATTCTGTAAACCTCTTCTGGTTATAAATTCCCAGAAGAATTTTACTTTGCCCTATTCCCTGGAGATTCTCCCAGTAACTGGATTTCTCTGCTCCATTTCTGTTTTAGTTTCTTCAGTATTGTTACTGCTACTTAACCCGCAAAAGGTTCAGGCCCTTATAAAAGGCATTCCAGCCCCTTTTTTTTGCAAGGTTATCCGTTATTTCGTTTCTTCTACTCCTGTGTGACCCGGAACCCACAGGAGGGTTACTTTATTTCTTTTGCCTAGCTCATTTAATTTCCCTAGGCATTCCCAGATCATCTTGGAACTGATTTCATATGAACTCAGCGCCTTGATGGCTGCTTGACTATCAGACATGATGATAATCTCCTGCTTCCGATAATTTCTATCTATATTGAACTGGACACATCTTTCAATAGCGTGTATCTCCGCCTGAAATATACTTGGATATTTTCCCAAGCTTTCGAAATATGTGGTTCTAGGCCCATATATTCCTATTCCAGTTCCCTCTGCCGTTTTGGAGCCATCAGTATACCATTTGATGGCATTTCTATTCAAGTTCAAGATGGTGTTATGATCCCACTCGCTCCTGTTACTTAGCTTTATGGTGAATTCTTTCCCAAAGCTGAATTTTCATACATATCATAACATATCATCCCGGGGCATATCCCAGGTTTGATCACCGTCAGGAGATTGAGGCCTATGCCTAATCATTCCTTCCTTGACCAATCTGAGTGTGGTTCTTTTTGCCGCACCCTCTACTACAATATGGAGGGGGTAAGATCCAATACTACTTCGATAGCTGCTGTTGGGCAAGTTCTCATAGCCCCCGTTATGCATACACATGCTAATCTTTGCACTTTCGAGAGGTTAATTCTCGCGGTGGCCAGATTAGTTCTTTTGCTCCATGCTACTGATGCATAAGTGATGATCGGTCTCACTATCGCTGTATACATCCAAAGCAGTATTTTTGGGTTGCATCCCCAATTTTTCCCTGCAAAGTTTCTGCACACCATCAGAGCTCTTTCGGCCTTGTTGGTTACTTCAAGTTCATGTTTGTTCCATAGAAGTTTATTGTCTAGGGTAAGGCCTAGGTATTTAACCTCCGTTCTCCAATCTATATTTTGCCCATCCAGTTTTATGGTTTTAAGATTGGATTTTCTTTTCCTGGTAAATGCTACAAGGGTTGTCTTAGTGGGGTTGACATTGAGTCCCATCGATTGACACCATCTTCTCGTGAAGTTCGGTCCTCTTTGAATTATGTCACAGAGGATATTCTCAAATTTACCTCTTGCGTATATGACAAACATTTTGCAAATAAGTGTAGGTATCTAATCATTGTTAAATTCTTCATGATTGTAGAATAAGTCTAAAATCTTATTTGTATATGTAACTTTCAATGTTTTTCTTATTTCTTTCGATGTACAATATTTTACTTGTTAGAAGAAAATGTGTGAAGGAGTTGACAGCATTAGGACTTACTATAAAAGATATGACTTGTTAATACTGCATAGATTTACGACATGAATATTTTGAGACCCACTGTACATTTCATTGTATTCAGTAAGTGAACTACCCACAGAGACTTTTGTTTCTGTTTTGAAAAATAAAAAATGTGCCAAGGAATGAGATATCTCATGTAAAGAGAATTGTGAATAAAATAGAATCCTGGCAATATTTTGTATATGCTGAAGTATAATATAATAATATATGTTTATCTACCACAAAATGAACTGCTATGTGCAAAATAGTTCCTTTTAGGCCTCTTTACCATAATAGGAACCCTTTTTTTGTTTGCTCAGACCCTGTCCCCTCGGATATCTCGTTTCTCTGGCTGCTGCGTTTCCATTTATTTCTATTTTTGTATATGCATGGATAATCTACGCACTATGCGCAGGTAAACGAGTCCCACAGTTTGGCTTCGTTGTGACTTCGTTTTAAAACAGAATTACGCACACATTCTTTTTACCTGTGCCATGGTACGTACCTGCAATGCATGGCGAACATGTATACAGGTATTAATATTAAAATAGATCAATCCGTTCCATTTAATTGGTTTCAAATAAACCGCATTCGGTTTAAATAACTGAAACCCATTAATAACATCGGTTCGATATTGAACAAAACTATGTTTAAATGTATGCGAGAGCGTATGAAATAATATTAAAGTAACTAACTAAATGCATTTTATTTATGATAACTTTAAATTATACACACTTATAATACACATACGTACACCATATGACTTTTAAAAGGCACTTGCGCTAATTACGGGCCAACTGTTGAGCAATACTTTGACCTATTCGACTGTGCGCGCGTTACAGATAGGAGCCGTAATTGTGGACGATGCTATAGTTTCGCTTCAACGGTCACGTGCGTGCAGTCCAACGTGATTATTTGTCATGAGACAACCATTACAATTGTTCTATGTTTCATTATATACGTAGGTACCTTCTACTGTTACCCTCCATTTAATTAAATTCGCAATTTTTAATTCCTGCAATATTCTCTTTCAATTAGAATAATTGAATCTAACCATAAACCGATAACGACACGGAGATAAAAATAAAATTAATACCTACTTAAATTACATTCGACTATATTAAACAGACGCACGAATTGTATCAACTGAATGCTTGAGAATTATGAATTGTTTAATATATTTGCCAAAATTAGCTCTAGATGATCAACAGGACAATTTATGTAAACTTCTTGAAGTAAATACATGCTATATAAAACAATACTTAGGGGAAGCAATATAATGTTTTTGTGAGAAGTACCTATCTAATATAAGTTATTTAATATTAAGGTTATTTTATTACAACAATGTAGATTCACTAAATTCTTAAAATAAGCATGATCAGTAAATTGTAGTTTATACACAGTGTAGTAATGCAAATAACTAATGATTTTTAATGATACATCAATGCAATCTTACTACACATGAAAGGTAGTAAACATGAGACAAAACTAATATCTTTTAGATTTTCACTATTTTGCATTTTTGCATCCTGTATTTATTTCCAGGTGAATATTTTCTTTTCTTCTACCCTTTTATGTGCATTATTTTGCAATAAAATGAAGGACAATAAACCTAATGAGAACTTGTGTCACGTGTCTCGTTTTTATCATGCGTTTTACGGTGAAAACGAGACACTTGTTGCCAAAAAGAAGACACACTTCCGTGGATTTGCCTGCCTAAGGTTTTATATGAGATACTGTATGTTGATTCTACGTATATTTTGTTAAACTTCATTTTATTTTCTAGTAAAACTAACAAAATGAAGAGTAAGTAGTAGCAAACACAAATAATTCCAATACCTCACTGCTTCTACGCCTCAAAATGCCTAAGAGCACTTTGAAAAGTGTTTTTAGGATTATTCATGGGTATCCATAAATTATAGTATTTATGTTACCCAGAAAGAAAATTCCATTTGTTGAAGTCATCGCCTTCATAATTTTGAAGATGTGCATCTAACTCTTCCGTTTCGTATACCAAATTCACGTTTCGCAAAAGTTGGCGTTTGTTTTACAGAAAAGAGGTTTACTTGCAAATCTTCAAATGAGAAATAGTGAGAGGTGTTCCTTGGTGTTTATGGTCATAACGCTGATGGATGCTTGGCAACTCTTGCCGCTAGGCACAGATGGTGATGTCAACATTGTGTTGTTGATGTAATGCAGACATGCTTTTCTATAGAACTATATTAAATTAGAACTGAAATTTAATTGCGTAAATGGACTTACTGCCTTTGTACAGTCGTGGACTTTCGGAATGACCACCTGTGCTGTACACTGTAAAAAAAGTTGCAGTAAAATTACATGTAAAATCGTTGGTAACAAAGTTGTCTACTATTTTACAGGTAAATTTGCTTCATAAGGTTAAATTTCTACCATCTAGTAAATTTCACATGCTGATGTATTTTTCAAAGATTGTACTGTAAGATTCCTATGTAATATTTATATGAACTCTATATTTACCGAACACTGAAGTAATTTTCATATGTATTTTATAAGAGAGCAAGCAACTTACCTAATTCTTTTATAGCACCTAATAGGTCATACTGAATCGCTCAACCAGGGATCAAGAATGAACACGCTTACGCGAAACCTACGATTGTTTGCGACGTACATGAGCCAATAATAAGTTCGACAAACGAATAGAATTACCTACGCGCACAGATAAATAATCCAATAACCAATCACATTGCGGCGTATGAATTTCGTATTTTCCATGATATCTATAGTTTTACCAGAAAATTCAAGTAAAAACAAATAAATATAAAAGATCCTTATATTTTTACAGCAAGATTAATAGTTCAAGAGTAAAATTACTTTTAAAGTGCACTAAATACCCCAAAAAAAATGTCAATTTTACACATTTAAGTAAATTTTGAGAGTAAATACAAAATTGTACATGTTTTTTCCTGTATTTTCCTTCTGAATTTTTGTTACATCTTAAACTTACATGAAAAAGCTATAAATTTGACCGATATTTCTTTTGCCATGTTAAACATCGTAGAAAAAACATGTAAAACAAAATTTACATGATTTATTGTGGCAAATTCACAACGTTATTACATGTAATATTCCTGATTTACCATGGCAAAATTACTGTAACTTTTTACAGTGTAGTGACCTCCCCGTACTATTCACAGTCAATTCTATTGTGTTTCACCACGTAAGTATAAAAACATTCTATTCATTCGTTAGCATCCAACACATCTGCTCATATGCTGTACTTTGTGCTGAAGAATTTATAAATCAATTTGCCGAAGTGCTAATTGATAAGGAAACTCTCCTTCTCTCCTTCAACACATCAATCTGGTTGTCCATCGGTTCAGGGGAACTGGAAGTGTTTTGAAGGGAAAGTCGCCAGGTCGCCCATCAGTTCTAACCAAAGACATACGTGTTCGTTTGGATTACATCCCTGAAGAGCCATTACAACAACTCGCACAATAAACAGGTAGAAGTAGACATACTAAACGTACAAATTTTTTTTTGTACGTTTATCTTATAGATCAGCTCAGAAAGCTGTAAAACGGAAGCTTCATTATCACCCATATAAAATTTCTATCGTGCAGCAATTACTGCCAGCACATTTCGAAAAACGTATGGAATATTGCTATTGGTTTAATGCATGCAAATCTAAGGATTGACGATGTTTTAAATCTTACTTTTTTCTGACTAAGCCTGGTTTAATTTAACAGGTGATGTAAATTCTCAAAATATTAGGATTTGATCCGCACAAAATCCTCATGTTAATCGGGAGACGGAATTGCATCCTGTAAAAATAGGGATATGGGTTGCAATATCCATGAGACGTATATAATAGGACCGATATTCTTTGAGGATACAATAACAGCAGCCAGATATAGACTTATATTACATGAATTTGTGGAACAATTATTTGATGATGAATTACAGCTAGGCTACTTTCAAAATGACAATGCTATTGCTCATACAGCGAGAGAAACAAGAGAGTATTTGCAGGAATTTTTTGATAACAGAGTTATTGGCTTTGAACGTCAGTCACCTAAATCACCCGATCTTACACTGCTGAACTTTTTTTTTTATTTAGTCATCTAAAAAATCAAATTTAACGGAACCGCTTACATAATGTGGATCAATTGAAAGAAACAATAAGAAATGAAATAGAGAATATTACAAATGAGCAATTAATAAATGTTCCTGAAACCATGAAGAAGATGGTAGATGCTTGCATAAATAATGGTGGTTCTCACTTTGAATACAGCATGTAAGCAGTGCAGCTATGTTAAAGAAACATGTTCCCATTTTTTAATTTATATTATATTTTTGTTGTAGAGTGTATGGTTATGAAAAGCATCCATCCATTATTGTCCGTTCAGTACCTCGTATAAATTATGAAGAATGTCTGATATAAGTTAAGATATGACATAAATATGTATTTTTATAATATATATATTGTTTAAACCTTCTATACCTTTAAGTAAACCTGGTTGTATTATAAATTTACTGTTTTTAAAAAGGTTTATTACGTTATTTTTGCGCGGGTGTTAGTTGAATGACTCATACCTTAGATGCAATTTTGGTGCACTACACTTGTTGTCCGGGTTGACATTAGTGTATATCAAGTTGCATACGCGCAATTAGACAAAAACCGCACAATGACCGCACGTTACTGTGTTTTATTAACTAGCTTCATTCGAAACAGTGGATGTAAATATTGATATAATTTTCGTGAAAAGTGGAATAGGATCAGGATAGTCTTATTCGATCTCAAAGTACCTGCAGGACGTGCAAGATAAAATTATATTTGTAAATTTGTTTATAGAAATTTTGCTAAATTAATTATAAAATCCCAATATGTACAGAATTACATGTCAGTTTTAACTCAACATGATCTCTTATAGTGCATAGTTTAAGAGATCGCAATGGTGAATACCTTAATCAGAACACCCCGTACATCAATAAAATTAAAGCGAGAAGGTTGGGGTCAATCCCCTCGGGGCTTCTTTCTGCCGCCAATAAGGAAATTAATAAACAAATAAAGTCTGTTAGTACAAGGGGTGTGAAATCTAAATATAGCGAAGTCTGTCAAACTTTTGTATTGCGTCAAGAGCGCATCCCCGAAGAGTGGGCTAAATAAAAACAAACATTCTTCTAGCACGGGCGCGACGCCAAGGTCATAAAACTTGAAAATTACTTCGCTAAAATTATAAGAATCCACAAAGTAGGTGTAAATTTACGCGTCCTTCTCACGTAATCGATAAACAAACGTTACTACTGACGCATTGATTCCCTATTTTCTACGTCGTACATATTTAAACGAGTATAACTCTTACTTTTTAAATTGTATCGAATGTATGAATGTACCGCTTTGTTTGACCATATAATTATCCCGGTCCCTTTTAATCTTGCCAGTCAAGTCTGTTACTGTTCAGGTGTGTAGACAGCGCCTAGATTCGTATAAGACCCATCCCGGGGTCGTCGAGAGTACACCGTCAATGTGCACCTGTGTGTAATGATCCGTAGAGTATGTGTGGGGACCCCTGTGAAGCTTTTTCGATTCATCCGCACAGTGTTCCCTGTTTTTATTTTTTTTTTCCACAATGGCTCACCGGGTTCCTAAAACTTAATAGCATTACATGTGAATGTTGTTCTTTGTCATTGTCATCGCACCACTGTCAACGAGCCACTTACTGTTCCAACAAATTCGCCAAAATTTCGGTTTAGGGGTCGACTTGTATCATTATAAAAATATTATTATGATATTAGTTACGCTCCCTGATTTGAATCGTTCCTGCTTTGCCACAACGTCCGCAGTGGAGAAGATATTTAGTAGATATTAGTGTTAATAAGATTACTGTTGGTTATTTAGCAGCTAATATGAAACGGTCACGTCGTCCCCTAAGTGACGCTATCTTCACCATCTACGTACCTGACGTCAGTAATTTCTGTATAGGTGCTGGTACCATCATAATAACGTGTATCTATAACATATCGTGGGGAACTCCCTAAACAAAATAAGCGTTAATAAACACGTTATTAGTCATCAAAGGTAAGACTGTTTCTAAAATAATAAACCGACAATAAGTTTTCTCATATGTGCTGGTAAAAATTGTAAAACACGTCCATAATTTCCCCAAGTAGCACTGAAAGTCGGCTATCGATTGGGTACAACATGAGCCGATGTTAGAGTGTCGGTGTGATATCTCGAATTAACACCCAATATTTCATTAGTAGGATTTTTCAATATCAAGCAGATACTAAGAAACTGATATAAGAGCAATAGCGGTGGAAAGTCAAAAAAATCAGTTAATGAATGGTATTAGATCATTTTAGAGAAACAACCCCAATGTCATAGTGTTGTATGTATGTATGTATGTAATAGAAGAGTGGTGTTACACTGCGACCTAAAAGATCTATTGTGTCCCCTATTCTTGCTGCTTTACAGCTGGCCTTCCAATCCTATTCTTTTAAAAGTGTAGGATGTCAGAGGGCCCCAGTCTAGGTAGTCTCCCTCTTGATTTCACATGCACCCAGGTACAATGCCTCGGGTTGCACAGTGCTACGCAGTTTGAGAGGAGGTGGATGGATGTTTCATCCTGTTCCCACAAAATCTGCATTCAGATCTTTTTCCAATCAAGCTTACTCAGGTGTCCTTTCAGTCTACAATGGCCTGAAAGTATTCCTGTTAATATGCGACATTGTTCTTACTCAGGTTGATGCATTCTGTAAACCTCTTCTGGTTATAAGTTCCCAGAAGAATTTTACTTTGCCTCATTCCCTGGAGAAATTCCCAGTAACTGGATTTTCTCTGCTCCATTTCCATTTTTAGTTTCTTCAGTATTGTACTGCTACTAACCCGCAGAAGGTTCAGGCCTACGAAAGGCAGCCCCTTTTTTGCGAGGTTATCCGTTATTTTCGTTTCCTTCACTCCTGTGTGACCCGGAATCCACAGGAGGGTTACTTTATTTCTTTGCCTAGCTCATTTAGTTTCCCTAGGCATTCCCAGACCATCTTGGAGCTGATTTCATATGAGTTCAGCGCCTTGATGGCTGCTTGACTATCAGACACGATGATAATCTCCTGCTTCCGATAGTTCCTTTCCATAATGAACTGAACATGTCATAGTGTTGAGATTGTTTTGTATATTTAGTGAAAAGTTAATCACAACGCATAACGATCATTATAACGTTTATTTCTTAAATTGACAAGATCGACTACATCTATTTTACCTGAACATAGCAACATTACTTTCTTAATAATAATAAACAGTATTACCAACAATTATAGAAACTAAAATTGTGTTTAGTATTATATTACCAACACGCCCCCTTAAACACTATTTTAGTTTTGTTTCAATCCCATCTTCCTTCAAGATGTTTTCTTGCTTCACTCCTGGCAACGGCTTAGGAGTGCGTCAGCGATGTTCGATTTCACTTGAACGTGGTCTACGGAGATGTAACCTTGCTCGATTTTCTCTCGAAGAAAATATGCCTTACATCAATCCCAGATAACACGTAAGCTTACGAACAAGCTTGGTGTCGGGGCTTAAACTTTACCTTGTCCAGACAGCTTAACAGTAAAAGGTTAATGCTGGGGTTAATGCAAGGTTGCGACAAAATTATTATATCATGGTACGGATGCTTCGTGTATTTCCGAGTGATTCGGCGTCAATCGTTCATCGAGTATTGATTTTTTTTTGGTTTAACCGCCATTCCGCTATTTTGTCATCGACCGCCATTGTTTGGTTGTGTCTAAGTCGTGTCGTATGCGTTTGAGCTGTTTCAGTGTATAATAGTTTAAAACATCATTCATGCCAAGTAAGTATTACCTAATTTTATATCTTTTACTAGATATGCGTTGTTGCTTCAAGAATATCAATAGTTTATAATTCTAACCGATGAATCTATGTGTAAAACAAATGCAGATGTGCGTGGCCAGACTCGGTATAATATTTTCTACTAATTTCCATTTGATTTACTATTGTACCGTATATATATACCGTTCCTGGGAATACCGTAGTAAACGACACTTACAATAAATAAAAAAAAAAAACATGTATTAAATTGCCCCAACTATTGCATATAATTCTAACCCAATTTTCTACACCATAAGCGCATAAGCCAATGCACTTAGTTTAAAAAAGTTATAGTTTATATTTGCTAGCTAGATAGCTTGTAGTATAATTTGATTTTATATAATTCAGAAATTATGAATAATTAAATGTTTGAGGTTTTTTTTCAGTTTTAATGACAGTGTAATAGGATTTTTAAATAAATTCAAAAATACACATATAAATTCAGTGTTATAATTAATAAGAATATTATATATATATTTGTATCTCTTATTTCAAGAAATCATTCTAATGTTATCAAATATTTTTTAGGAACCGATTACAGTAATGAGCGTCACCAAATTAAATTAAACCAGGCGTAATGTGGAAGGTCTTAGAAGATTTTTCTTTCATAGCAGAGTGTGTAGAAACTAAAATGGATACGGTTTTAGGTTTTGGCCCAACAGACTGCCGCAATACAAACAGGCATTATATAGTAATAATAAGGATTAAGAGGAGAATCAATTTCATAACTTATAAAATTCTTTTTCAGCGAATATAGAAGCTTCTATGACATTAGTAAACTATCAAATAGTTGAAAACTCTTCTTGGAGAAAAAAAAGTTGGTGAGTAATTGATATTATTTAAATTATTACCTGTTTTTTTTTTTAAGTCCGAAACCATGTTCATTTATTGAATTAATTCCAACAAAAAATTTACAGATTCGATATTTGATATCAACCCATGGAAGGAACGTTAAGAGTTTGACATCAAACATCCTAAAAAAGCCACTAGAGGACAATATTGCGGCAAATCATTCTCTAACAGGGAAAAGCTTAAAAAAACCCTTTCCAGAAGACTGAATGCTTAAAATTATTTTTGGTGAGTATTTTATTTAATAACCACTAAGTATAGTAAAAATAAGGTAGTTTGTATTTTGTAGTAACGAGGGAAACAGTTACTTTTCATAATATCCACGACGACTTGTCGACTCTTGGGAAACTGATAGCCGTTTCCCTTGTCTTCCCATCTCTGGTATTGTTTAATTTTTTAATAGTTGTCGTTTTTTTATTACAGAGAATCGCGGCAACACGATGGCAACGGAAAATAGATTATAGTGTTGTTTCTATATAAATATAAAAACGCAATCTAAATATGTATATATCAATATGTAGAAGTTTTTTTTTTTGTTATTAAATACTGAAATTCTAATTTTATTTGAATGAATTTTACTTGATGCAAACACATGTGATTTTGAAAACAATAAAATATTTTAGGAGACGATGGACGGCATCCGAAAATAATAAAAAGAACGCAAATTATATCTAATTTACTAAAATTCTCTCTGAGTTTTGTTTAGCAATAATTTTGTAAAAAACATTTTTGGAAACACTTGGAAGTTACATAAAGTTTATTTTGTACGAATTTATTTTGGTTTCAGTTTGCTAGTTATATCTTTCCTTAAAATATTTTAGTAATTTTCAAAGTCACATGAAGAAGAGGTCATATACCCAACTCCTTTCCTTGACTATAGCCAAGCTTTAGAGAAAGCTTATACAAACCTTGATAAAAGCTTACAACAATCAAAACAAAATAGGAATTGGATATTAATTTCTTCATTTTCTTGGTTTTTAGGTAAAAATATGGAAATGTACATTAATAAGGCGTTTCACTTTGATTTAAAAAGCTTTTTCAAGTATACATATAAAAATATAAATTGTAAATGGTGTAAATTATAAGTAAATTGTTTAATAAATGATAAAATCATAATTCAAAATTCATAGTAAACAATGTTTTGTTTATTAAATAAAAAAAATGTATACCATTTATAATTTATATATATAAAAAGCTCTTGAAATTAAAACGAAACGTCCTTAATGTACATTTCTGTATTTTTATGACCTAGAAACCAAGAAAAAGAAGAAATTAATATCCAATTCCTATTTTGTTTTGATTGTTACAAACTTTTATCAAGGTTTGTACAGGCTTTCTCTAAAGCTTGGCTCAACATTGTCATTCCAACCTTGTCAATGCTTTTTCAGACAAGCTTATGGGAACCTTGCCATGGTAACCTTGTCACATGCTTTTACAGACAAGCTTAACCTGTAACCTTGCTTGGGAAAAACCTTGTCCTGTGTCAACTAGCAAGCTTGTCATAACCTTGCAGCAAGCTTACACCCTTGCCATAACAAGCATGTTGACAAGCTTTTTCCCTTGTCGGAACAACCTTTAAAAAGGTTTGTATAAACCTTAAATTGTTATCGGGGATGTGTTTGGTTCGTTGACGATATCCACTCGTTTTGGCTAATTCAATAGTTCCTCGATTGTCGCAATGGATTTTTATTGGGTCTCGTACTAATTTGGGGTCAATCTCTCTTGCTAATCCCCTTAGCCATAACGCCTCTTGACATGTAGTTGAGAGGGCCATATACTGGCCTCCATCGTTGATAAAGCGACCGTTACTTGTTCCTTGCTTGTCCAAGATATTGGACCGTTCTGAAACATAAACACATTACCAGTTATGGAATGTCTGTCATTTGTGTTGTTGGCCCAGTCAGCATCTGCGTAGCCTTCGATATTGCTATTTCCTTTCCCGTTAAAAATCAATTTGACATCCATTGTACCCTTCAAATATCTAAAAATGCGCTTCACAGCAGTCCAGTGTTGTTTCCCTGGATTGTTGCAAAACCTGCTCACGATGTTCGTCGATAATATAATCAGGTCTGGTACTTTGACTTAAGTACAATAAACTTCCCACTGCTTCTTGGTAGGGTATCTTTTCCATCTCTTGTATTTCCTTTTTGGTTTTTGGTGCCATGTCGTTATCTAGTGTACAATTTGGGTCCGCTGGTGTTGTTACAGTGTTGCAATCACTCATATTAAATTTCTTTAATATTTCTTCAATGTACTTCGTTTGATCGACGGATATCAACTCTTTCTCTCTGTCTCTGGTTATCTTCATTCCTAGGATATTTGCTACACTAAGAAAAAAATTTACCAACCGTAAGTGAAAATTTAGTATTGGCAACTAAAAAATTCATTTGTATATGTGACAAATGACCAAACTGTTTGCAGCAAGTAAAGTCATGTTTCTAACAATGATGACTGGCCCTAAATAACATTAATTTTTCTGGTAAATGAAAAACATCATTTGTTCCAAATGTTTTGCATTAGTTGGTGTTAATATTGGTTTTGCTGGTATTAGTTACTGTAGTTACTGTCTGTGGTGCAAATATCCATATTACTTACAGTGAATGCTTTGTCTTACTACTGTTACTTAACCGTATTTACTTATCATAACTAAACTGTGATATGTATGGTAGAATAACACGTACTACAAATAAATTATTTATTTGTATAGTTATTGTAACTGATTTTGCCAGACTTCAATGATTTTCATGAAGTATTGGTCCTCTTCAGATCAAATACAAGAATAAAATCTAGTTAATTATTACACATCAGAATACACTGTAGGCAGGTTAGAATAAGTTGAATAGTAGTTGTGTTATTCACATCAAAAGGACTAATTTTCATCAGCGGCGATCATGTTATAATTTTTTTATAATATTTAGGTACTAAAATTATTGAGGTGTGTAAAATTAATATAAAACTGCTACATTACACAATAACATACTTTATTATTTTTAGGTATATACATTTATACATGCAAAACATATTGCTATATTCTAAAAATGTTAGAAAAGCATTAAATATTCTAAAAATAATGCTACCATCTTAATAAAAATATAACTTATTATAACTTACAAGTTAGCGTAAAGGATAACTGCAACACAATCCATACACTATCACTGCAGCTTAATTGTTTCACTTTGTCACTTCGAGGAATTAGATAAATAAATAGCAGCACCTTTCTAAGATAAATAAATACGTATGAATGTGTAATGTAGTTATACGAAGCAGGAACAAGCACAACATAACCAATAAACAAACATGCCCTAGAAATGCTATCGGTTCCAATCGATTGTTCCCGAACACCAACGATACAAAATTTTAGTAGTTGCGCTAACTCAATCATCATTATTCTTCAATTAGTTTTCATTTATGTCTATTAATGTTATTATGTACACTAATTAATAGATTGCCAAATAACTGCGTTTATTAGTTGTAGATATATTTTGTGATTTGAATATGAAATATTTAATGGTTGCTAATATATTTTAGTACTTGAGACTATATCACAGTGTTAGAAAACTTACTTTACTCAGTTTTAATGCATGGCGGATTAATAACGAATAACTATTTAATCGTACTTATTAAAAACTATAGTTGCCATTAATACAAAATGCTAAATATATTGTTCATTTGGACCATTTTTCTCAGTGTATAGATCCCAAATCTTTCATTTTGAAATTTTTATTTAGTTTCTCTTTTGTTGTTCTTAACAATTTGTCATCATTGGCCAAAATAATCAAATCATCTACATAGATTGCTATTATCACTATCTTACCATTGTGGTTTTGATAATAAATACATTGATCTGTTTTACATTGTGTAAATTTAATATGTTTCAACACTGTATATAATTCTTTATTCCATGCCTTACCACTTTGTTTCAATCCATACATTGCTGTCTTTAGTTGACATACTTTTCCTTCCTTACCAGCTTCCAAATATTTTGGTTGCTGTATATATATATTTCCTCCTCTAAGTGACCTTGTAAATAAGCAGTGACAACGTCCATATAATGTATTTCTAAATTATATTTTACTGCTAATGCAAACAAAAATCTAAGTGAACTGTATCTGATTACTGGTGAATAAGTTTCTGAATAGTCAATTCCTTGAGTTTGTGCACATCCTTTTACTACGAGTCTCGCTTTATGTTGTTCAATTTTTCCTTCAGAATTTCTCTTAGTTTTAAATACCCATTTCGTGTCTAAAACTTTCTTACCCTTTGGAGGATCCACTAAAATCCATGTATGATTTTCCATTAAAGATGCATATTCTTTTCTCATTACTTCTGTCCATTCCTTCCTATTAGCACTATTCATAGCTTCTTCAATTGTTTGAGGGTCCGAAATATTATCATCTGCAGCCAGATACGTAATAAAGTCTTTCATAAGTTTTGGTTTTGCTTCACGATTAGATCTTCGAACATTTTCTTGTTCGTCTTCAATGCTTCTTGCAGAACTTGAATCTGAACTACTTTCTGGTATGTAACTCTCATCTGAATCACTTAATCTTGCATTAGAAGTTTCACTACTAGTGTCCTCATCTTGAGTTTCTTCAATGTCCTCTTGTACAGTTTCATTTCCCTGTGTCTCTTCAATAACTTAGTACTACGTAGTAACTGTATATTGTCTTCTTCTTCCAGAATCATTCTTGGTATTGTTTCTTTTTCTTCAGACTTCTGTTGAATACTTTGTTTTTCAAAAAAATATCACATCTCTACTCGTTACGATTTTCATTGTTGTAACGTCAATTAATCTATATCCTTTAGTTCCTTCACTATATCCCATAAAAATATATTCTTTTGATTTTTCATCCCACTTTTTCCGTTTTTCTTCAGGAATGTGCACCATGGCTTTACAACCGAACACTTTCAGATGACTTATATTTGGTTTAGTTCCTGACCATGATCCTTCAGGTGTTTTGTTTGATATTGCTGCTGGTGATCGGTTTATTAAGTATACAGCTGTAGATACTGCTTCAGCCCAATACTCAGTTGGCAATTTTGCATCAATTAGCATTGTCCTTGCTTTCTCGACAATTGTCCTATTCATCCTTTCTGCAAGGCCATTTTGCTGTGGGGTATATGGAACTGTTAGTTGGTGTAGTATACTTGATTTCTGCAGCAATTCCTTCATATCTTTATTGACATACTCCTTTCCATTATCTGTACGCAATATTTTTAATTTCCTATTTGTTTGATTTTCAGCAAATCTCTGAAATTCCTCAAATACGTCCTTCACTTCATCTTTTCTATTCAAGAAATATACAAATACCTTTCTACGGTAGTCATCAATCAGAGTGAAAAAATATTTGGTTCCTCCAATAGATTGCACTTCCATTGGACCACATAAATCGGAGTGTACAATTTCCAAAACATTCTTTGCACGCTTTCCACTAGGTTTGAAAGGTAACCGATGATGTTTGCCTTTGATACAAGTCATGCATGGTTCACTATTACATTCTTTCAAATCATAACCTCTGGCGATGTTTTTGAACATGTTCATACCTTTCCTATTTAAATGTCCTAGGCGTCGATGCCATAATTCGGAGTTCATCAACTGCTTTGTCATAAAAGCCTTGTTATTTGGATGATCCAATTTAAAAATACCATTTTCTTCTGTTCCTGTAGCAATTAGCTCATTGTCTTGCCCCAAGATGTTACATTTTCCCGCTTGGAATAAGACTCTATACCCCATTCTTTGTGATTTTACTCACCGATAACAAATTTGTGGTTATGTTTGGTACATATAAGACATCTTTTACTTGTACGTCATCCTTGCAACCATTTGCTAAAACAGAAAGATTAATATTTCCTACAGATTGGGCATCTATCTGTGATCCATTTGCGGTAGATACAGTTTCTGTGCATGGCATAGCATTTTCTATTAGTTTGTGATCATTAGTCATGTGAGGCGATGCACATGAATCAATATACCATTCTGAGCTTGTACTTACAGATCATAAATGCTGAATGCTTTGTGAGTGTTTTCCTTTTTTCCATATCTTTTGCTACTTTCACCTTTTTTATCCCTACAATCCTTAGCATAATGTCCAATTTTGTCACATGCATAACAACGACCTTTTTCTTTAGTATATTTGATTTTATCCTTAATATTATATTACCAACACATAGTTGAATATTGGGACAGTACCATTTTTAAAATATAAGTGCAATATTTCTCCTCGAGTATTGTCTTAACATCAGCAAAAAATCACGGGCGTCTGTAATGTATCGGCACCATATAAGTATAACAATATTGACCCTGTGTCATACACAGATATCGATGTAATATTCATTGTAATTTTATCTTTTAATCAGACCAATACTGTAGCTGGACATTAGTAGTCTAACGTTAGATATAGTGCGCTTGTGTAGTTGCGGCAGTTGTGTTTTACGTTTTGTGAAATTGTATTCTGTATTTCTAGCGTTTTAGCAGTAGTGAGCAATAGTAACAAGTATTTTCGTGCAAAATTATGTGAGATGACCTCTAGTTCAACCACGTAAGTATTACATTTGAGCTACCTGCTATTTGTAACTTGTTACTTGTTTAAATCTGGTCTTTTCCACCTACGTTCACGAATTATAATCGAGCAACGTATGCGAAAACAAAGAGCATGTAAAATACGTAGAATAGAACAAAATAATTCCTACAGATGATTATTTTTCAAACAAGTTTTGTCATGTGCAGTTACCAGTAAGTAATGAAGAGGAGCTGCAACGCTTGCAACTAACCTGTTCCCGTAAGGTCATGAAAGTTTGGTAAGTTTAATAGCTATTTTACAAATAATTGTGGGTACGAAACGTTAAATTACTTGTAGGTCCATATATGATCATTGACTGGTGGAGACACAGTGAAAGAGAGGCTGTTGTAATGTAATGTTAAAAAAAAAATACTTACCAAGGATATAAGTCTGCAGTATTCTCTGAAAGGGAGGCAGAACAAGCGTGCTTTCGACAAATTTCATATTTATATAATATTGACAGGCATGTATTTCATTTGAAACTATTTCATTTCACTTATTGGCAATTTTTTCTTATAATAGATGCAATTCGAGTTCGAGTAAAAGACGCAATTGATGCTGATATTGGCAAATATGTAGGACGATGGTTGGCTGTTGCAGCCGATAGAGAAGGCAAACAAAACAAAGAAGCGTCCACTTCCAGGGCAACACAACACGAATTTTGTAACTATTTTGTTCATTTCATGTTTTTTTTTTTTATATACCCGTTCAGTTTAATTAATAATCGAGCTTTGTTGTACAATTGAAAACTTAATAAATTGAATAGGTTTATCGATTTTTAATATCCTGATAAAGTATTCCTGTTATGTGCCAGAAAAATGCGTATAAATATGAACTCATTGTTTTTGGTTAGACAAATGTGGTATTGACTAGATGTGATGTGTATTCTTTGATTTGATATACGCAGCTTTACTATTTAAATGTACACACTCTATATGTATATCCGATATAATTGCATGAGATACCAATAATTGTTGAGCCACCTTACGGCTTTACTCACTATTCCGGAAGTAGTATTTTCTACAAAAAAAATGAATTCAACTGCACAATCAAAAAAAAAAAAAAAAGAAATTGTGTATCCAAAAATACGTAAACTCAGCAAGTTCATTATTTTAAATGGAATATCTTATATGTATACAATTTTTTAATTTTTACGAGAGGAAATTGTATGAAAGTATATAAACCCCCACAAGTTTACTGTTAATAGCAACTTCTCCTGACACTTAGTCAAATTGTGCAATAAATGCAGTAATGAATTTTAGAAAATTTCTGTAAACAACACTTTGTAAAATGTATATAATGAAATTGTACTTAATTGAATATCCAGCAATGATATTCCATTTTTACATAAAATCGCCATAATACCATATCCAACCGATAAGTCACACAGATATTCGATTACATTTAAATTTGAACGACGCGATTGACAATTGTCGGCACACCAAGGCATCCAGGATATCGACTTAATATGTACTGCGATATCAGATGAACTTCACGTATTTATGTATGTCCAATATCTACAGCGATACAATATTAACTTTGAGCCGATATTGGGCCAAAATCTTCTGGAATTTAAATCTTTAAGTGAAATGTAATAGGTTTGTTCCAACACGTTCACTGATGTCAGTCAGATAATTTCATTACTTAAAATTCACTTTCACCAATGGCAATGGCAATGGATCTACATCTCAACTAGGGTGTGAACCTGAGGTTCTGTACCCTTTCGTCTCTATAATAATCACGTGTGTACCGATTGAATTAAATGATGAATGCAAAACTAATTTTTTAAAATGAAAAAGAAAAATAAAATTAGCTAGCTCAACGGAAAAAATTTTAATGAACGCAAAAGAACTATTAAACTCAGAGTCACCCTCGCGAATTAAAACTTGAATCTAACCACGAAAAAGTAAAATGTGAGTGAATGAAATCAGACTTTCCTAATTACCCGAAAAATTGAAAAGGTTTAAGAATAAAAATAAAGGAACAGAATTTTTAACCCAATGACGCTAATTAACAATCAATTTATTTCACAAAATGGGTTAAATTACAATTGTGCAGAAAAAAAACCTTGAACTGAAGGTTCTGACCTAAAATAAAAACTGCACTTGACTCTAAATTAAAATAGGACAAAGCTATTTCCTATACAAAGCAAAAATTTTGTTTGTTCAGGAAGATTATCCAAAATACACAATGCATTTCTATCCACGTGGTTTCACAAATTAACATCAAAACGTGGACAAATGCAAGAAATTTACAAAAATGGAAAAGCTAAAAGAAAGAACAAAGCTTCTTCTCACCCAAGCGAGGTGATTGAAAAATAAAAATGAAACAGCAAAATTGAATAGCAGAAAATTAACTCTTAAAAATAAACGAGAGAAAAAACTAAAATATATCTGCCTAAATAAAAAAATAATAATTGATCTTATATCTAATACGTGTAGACGTCAATACAGTAACAATTATTACGATAAGAATTCCTTGATTGACTAAATAAAAGACAATTAAATTTACAATAATCAAAAAGGATTACAAAATGGCAAAAAAAAGATTTAAGAAACACGTCTACTCACGTCAATAGTCGAACAAGGAAGTCCTTAACAACATTTTACGATTGTTTTTCTTAGAAAAATCCCTCACTCAAAATCGTACAACGCAGACGTATAACATTACAACGACAATATTTAATAGAATACGCATTAAATCAGCACAAGCAAACAATAGACAATTGAATGAATGGATGAAATTAAAAAATCTTCACACTACAAAATTAAAATCATAAAATAAACTCTTAAACTAAAATTATACAAAACAAAACAAAATTGCGAAAATTCTCGGTAAATTGAAAATCAGCTGATCGGAGAAACCAAAACAACCGAAAATATGCAACTTAAAATACACTCAGCGAAAATGGGTAGTCTAAGCACAGCAGTAGGTTCGGCTTAGATTCAAAATGACGATCATCAATCTCCCCTGAAGAGTAACTTATCTCAAGTTACTTCCAAACACCCACCCCCAGCGGTTTGATCGTGCCGCTTCTATCAGAGATGAAAAGGTACGGAACCTCAGGTTCACACCCTAGTTGAGATGTAGGTTCAACGTCAACGTCACACAGTCAGCGACCGCGGTGTAAGTAATTCAATCACTGCTATACATATTTTATTAAGGTTGTTATCTGTTCGTACTTGCAATAAATTACAAACTATCGAACTAACGAAGAAGGTATCATTTAATACTTTATTGCGTTTGTATTATGAATATAATTTTATGAAAATTGTACGTAAAAAATATCAATATGTATTCGTTCATATTCATATTATTAACAAAATTATTTACTGAACCCATGAAAATACAGTTACCACAACAAATATTATCTATATGGACTAATCCACAATGATTTGTTGACTAATGAAACTTGCTATTACTTAATCAATCATTGTAAATAATATTTTATCGTAACAATGACATATTTCGTTCTGTCGACGAAAATTCACTCAATGAATGTAGATTATTGATATCACGGCGAGTATTTTTCTCAGCGTCATAGAGACACACCCGCCAAGTTGCTTTACGTAAAATTTGTTTAAACAAAGCTGCTAATTTATCTACCTCTAGTAAATGTTGATATTGATAAGATTGTGTATGCGTTTCTACGAAATGTTATTGTTTAATAAATTACTCTATAAATACACAATCTGACGTAATTCATCGTACGTGCGAAAAGCCAACTGTAAATTTAATACACTGCACGTTAAATAAATTAATAAATCAAACTCTTTGATGTTGAATGTTTATTATTATTATTACTATTTCTCTGAATTTGTTATACATCATGGTTTTATACGCAAACGCGCCTTTTTTTTTGGACATAAGAAAAAAGAGAAATTACTAAAAAGAAGGGGGTATTCCCTTCCCCATTATTAACTTCTTGCGAAGACAGGTTACGTCATCTTTTGGACCATGTAAACTGCTGCAAGAGTTTTTTAATATCTGTTATAATTTCGGAGATATTAATCTCGAAACTTTAGAGGGGGCTGTACCCCTAAAAAATGCGTAGTGCTTCTACCATGATACTCTTCCAGTCTTCCAATTTATCTGTGTTTCTGTTCTTTTCTTTTTCTTTCAAAATAGGAATTGGGTATCAATTTCTTCATTTTCTTGGTTTTTAGGTCAAAAATATGGAAATGTACATTTATAAGAACGTTTCACTTTGATTTCAAAAGCCTTTTCAAGTATACATATAAAAATATAAATTGTAAATGGTGTAAATTATAAGTAAATTGTTTAATAAATGATAAAATCATAATTCAAAATTTAACAAAACATTGTTTACTATGAATTTTGAATATATCTTATGTTTTTTTTTTAAAGATAGCGTAAATAGTTTGTTTTGATTATTTGTTGTTAGTAGAATATGAAAAATTGAATTTTGTAATTAAATAGATCTTTAAAATATTGTATTTAGCTATAAAATGAAGTTTATTTGAAATAATTTAAATTTATAGGCATACAAAAGCAGTTATCCATAAAACAGACATATTACAATATACAATATTTCACAAAACTATATAACTTAATTTTAGAGCTAAATACAATATTTTTAAAGATCTATTTAATTACAAAATTCAATTTTTCATATTTATTAACAACAAATAATCAAAACATACTATTTTGAAACGCTATCTTTAAATAAAACATAACGATATATTCAAAATTCATAGTAAACAATGTTTTGTTTATTAAATAAAAAAAATTATTTATAATTTACACAATTCATAATTTATATTTTTACATATATCTTGAAAAAGCTCTTGAAATTAAAACGAAACGTTCATGTTAATGTATATTTCTATATTTTTATGACCTAGAAACCAAGAAAAAGAAGAAATTAATATCCAATTCCTATTTTGTTTTGATTGTTACACACTTTTATCAAGGTTTGTACAGGCCTTCTCTAAAGCTTGGCTCAACATTGTCATTCCAACCTCGTCATATGCTTTTACAGACAAGCTTAACCTGTAACCTTGCTTTGGAAAAAGCTTGTCCTGTGTCAACTAGCAAGCTTGTCATAACCTTGCAGCAAGATTGCACCCTTGCCATAACAAGCATGTTGACAAGCTTTTTCCCTTGTCGGAACAACCTTTAAAAAGGCTTGTATAAACCTTAAATTGTTATCAGGGAATGGATATCGATACGGGAGCTGCATTTACCATCATATCCGAAGCTACATACAGGAGGTATTTTTCAAATATACCAATACAAAGTGATGACGGTGTCACGTTAACTGCTTATTGGTTCCAACAGCCACTGCCAGTAGCAGGTAAGATAAACTTAATTGTTAAGCATAGGGAAATAAAATGCACATTAGAAGCTTTGGTTCTAAAAAGTGGCAATAGAAATCTTTCGTCTCTGGTGGGGCGTGATTGGATAGAGAAGCTACATATTACGTGGGATTATGGTTGTCATTTTATTAATACTGATGAAGATAAGACTAAATGCATGGATGAGTTCAGGCAGAGGTTTTCTTCTGTATTTGAGCAAAATCGAGGAGAAATAAAAGAATTTCAGGGATTCTTGTAAGAGATATAACACAACTGCAGTTGAATAATGAGGGTAGTTAGCTAAAAGAGTATTAGCTATCAAAGTTCGTATGGCATGACTAGTGTTATTATAAGTATTATTAAGTTGGACATTTTAATAAATTTTAAAATCTATTCACAGCCAGTGGATGGGAAAGTTTAGATTCCTCTTCTCTTGAACCTTTGCAGGAGAGAAAAAGTGACATACATCAAAACAATCGTAATGGGGCAACATACGAGGGGTTGGCGGTGTTTAATCTAGGATCTAAATTTAGAAAAGGGTCTGTCTTTTCCTCGATCGCTTACCCATCTACCAATACTTACAGGCGGTAGATACATACGAAATTAAATGATTTAATTTTAAGATGATCGATTTACTTTAAACGAAAATTCATTCCATGCATTCCATAAGCTATGCATTTATAACGTAGGTGTCAATAGCAATTTTAAAAAAAAAAATTAATAAACCGCACCGCTATTCTTAGCCGAAGATAAACGCGGAAAAATTAAGTCTAATACGAAAATAAAATAATAGATAACAGAGTAACATATGTGGAATCGATGTGAGCGATGCACGCAAAATGCAAATGCATCAGAACAAATCATTTGAATACACGGCAGAGCAGGAGGGGTTGCGATGTATGTAGGAGCCACGCACGTGTTGTGCTGTGCCGTGTTCACCCACTGTGGCGGAAATTTTTTTAGATTAAACAAAATATATAAGTACGGAAGAAACAGGGGGCATATGGCTCTTTTTTATTCCCTCGACTTGTACACAAGTGCCAGATAATCCAGATAATTCAATTCGTGCTGGAAGGCGGAGTGCGGTACGTTTAAGGAAATCGTTCTGATATCGTGTAATTAATTTTTTTTAACTTCCAGATATGATTTTTTAATGGGTTCAATATTCTTTAGCGTTTACAAATATGAAAAAACCAGATAGGTACCTATTCTGTTATAATTTAAATATAAATCTCCCTCGGAGGCTATAATTGGATAAACTAGTGAAGTCGGCGCTCGCTTCGCTAAATTTGGCCAAGGGAGAAAGTTTTACAAATTAATTGACTAATTAATATACATATTAGGGTTTATCAGAGCACATAACAATTAGTTATTATCCCCAATATTTACCCTCCTTCATCGGAATTGTATTTAAGGTAGGGCTGCAAATTGGGAATTCATTTTAAACCACATTGTCTAGTGAAAAGCTTTTTTGCTGTAGTGAGGTTTCCATAAGTGTCTTAAAAGTGTATATTTGGGAGTTTTTTTTTTGTATAAATTGTGTGCAGGTGTTTAGTACATTTTTATTTAATTAACATTCAGATCTATGTTCAGATATCGGAAATAAATAACTATAGGCCTATAAGTCTCTTAACTAGCTTTTCCAAGTCTGGTGGGTAGTCGAGTGGCTTGCACGCTTGGCTAGAGTAGTCTCAATATAAGAAATACATATTACGTCATCATAATGTCAACGTAGAATACTGAAAACTGAAGCTATCAGTGGCGGAGGTGATTTAAATTGACAGAGGTGCTTGAGAGAAAATGCACGCCAGTAACAGAAGTTACTACAGAAAAATAGCAAATCAAATTAATATGTAATAATAATGTTGAATAATTAATATTATTATTAAATTAGTTATTGGGTACGTCAATATTTTGGAAACCGTTCGTAAAAATATTTGGGTTAATAGAAATATACATAATAATTATAATACATCGTAATTTTCAATGAACAAAGAATGTTTTAGATACATGGAACATGCACTAAGAAGGTAAAAATAAAACATTTATTTTGTTGCTTAAAATTATTTAATTTTAAATAAATTAGTATTTATTTGTTTATGTTAAAAAGGACCAAAATAACCATCGTCATTTATTCAGGAATAAATATGAAATACAAAGTACAATGAACGATACTATATGGTGAAATATTATAATCAAATACACAAGTCCTTTTCTAAATACCTATAGCACTGGACTAAGAACAATAAACTATATTTTACAGTATATAAAATAAAACTAAGGGGTGCCTTTAAGAGTTAAAAGATCACGACACTGTATTCTCAGCATCATCGTCATACTCGTCATCATCATAAAAATCTTCATCAGTTTCTGATTCGCCAGTGTTCACAACAAATACCACTGTTATCATATCCAACAGGTGCTCCGTTTCCAAATAGTCTTCTACAACTTTATCAACGTGGTTACAAACAGCCCAGATAACAATTTAAGGTTAATACAAGCCTTTTTAAACGTTGTTCCGACAAGGGAAAAAGGTTGTCAGCAAGCTTGTTATGGCAAGGGTGTAAGCTTACTGCAAGGTTATGACAAGCTTGCTAGTTGACACAGGACAAGGTTTTTCCCAAGTAAGGTTACAGGTTAAGCTTGTCTGTAAAAGCATGTGATAAGGTTACCAAGGCAAGGTTCCCATAAGCTTGTCTGTAAAACGATATGACAAGGTTGGAATGATAATGTTGAGCCAAGCTTTAGAGAAAGCTGTACAAACTTGATAAAAGTTTGTAACAATCAAACAAAAATAGGAATTGGATATTAATTTCTTCTTTTTCTTGTTTCTAGGTCATAAAAATATAGAAATGTACATTAAGGACGTTTCGTTTTAATTTCAAGAGCTTTTTCAAGATATATGTAAAAATATAAATTATAAAGGTATACATTTTTTTTATTTAATAAACAAAACATTGTTTACTATGAATTTTGAATTATGATTTTATCATTTATTGAACAATTTACTTATAAGTTACACCATTTACAATTTATATTTTTATATGTATACTTGAAAAAGCTTTTGAAATCAAAGTGAAACGTCCTTATTAATGTACATTTCCATATTTTGACCTAAAAACCAAGAAAATGAAGAAATTAATATCCAATTCCTATTTTGTTTTGATTGTTGTAAGCTTTTATCAAGGTTTGTATAAGCTTTCTCTAAAGCTGGCTATAGTCAAGGAAAGGAGTTGGGTATATGACCTCTTCTTCATGTGACTTTGAAAATTACTAAAATATTTAAGGAAAGATATAACCAGCAAGCTGAAACCAAAATAAATTTCGTACAAATAACTTTATGTAACTTCCAAGTGTTCCAAAAATGTTTTTTACAAAATTATTGCTAAACAAAACTCAGAGAGAATTTTAGTAAATTAGATATAATTTGCGTTCTTTTTATTATTTTCGGATGCCGTCCATCGTCTCCTAAAATATTTTATTGTTTTCAAAATCACATCTGTTTGCATCAAGTAAAATTCATTCAAATAAAATTAGAATTTCAGTATTTAATAAAAAAAAAAAACTTCTACATATTTATATATACATATTTAGATTGCGTTTTTATATTTATATAGAAACAACACTATATAATCTATTTTCCGTTGCCATCGTGTTGCCGCGATTCTCTGTAATAAAAAAACGACAACTATTAAAAAATTAAACAATACCAGAGATGGAAGACAAGGAAACGCTATCAGTTTTCCAAGAGTCGACAAGTCGTCGTGGATATTATGAAAAGTAACTGTTTCTCTCATTACTATAAAATACAAACTATCTTATTTTTACTATACTTAGTGGTTATTAAATAAAATACTCACCAAAAATAATTTTAAGCATTTCAGTCTTCTGGAAAGGGTTTTTTTAAGCTTTTCCCTGTTAGAGAATGATTTGCCGCAATATTGTCCTCTAGTGGCTTTTTTAGGATGTTTGATGTCAAACTCTTAACGTTCCTTCCATGGGTTGATATCAAATATCGAATCTGTAAATTTTTTGTTGGAATTAATTCAATAAATGAACATGGTTTCGGACTTAAAAAAACAGGTAATAATTTAAATAATATCAATTACTCACCAACTTTTTTTTCTCCAAGAAGAGTTTTCAACTATTTGATGGTTTACTAATGTCATAGAAGCTTCTATATTCGCTGAAAAAGAATTTCATAAGTTATGAAATTGATTCTCCTCTTAATCCTTATTAGTTACCATTTAATGCTGTTGTATTGTGGCAGTCTGTTGGGCCAAACCTTAAACTGTATCCATTTTAGTTTCTAAACACTCTGCTATGAAAGAAAAATCTAAGACCTTCCACATTACGCCTGGGTTTAATTTAATTTGGTGACGCTCATTACTGTAATCGGTTCCTAAAAAATATTTGATAACATTAGAATGATTTCTGGAAATAAGAGATACAAATACATATATATAATATTCTTATTAATTATAACACTAAATTTATATGTGTATTTTGTAATTTATTTAAAAATTCTATTACACTGTCATTAAAACTGAAAAAAACCTCAAACATTTAATTATTCATAATTTCTGAATTATATAAAATCAAATTATACTACAAGCTATCTAGTTAGCAAATATAAACTATAACTTTTTAAACTAAGTGCATTGGCTTATGCGCTTATGGTGTAGAAAATTAGTTAGAATTATATGCAATAGTTGGGGCAATTGGGCAGACACAGTTCAATTCATCGGTTAGAATTATAAACTATTGATATTCTTGAAGCAACAACGCATATCTAGTAAAAGATATAAATTAGGTAATACTTACTTTGCATGAATGATGTTTTAAACTATTATACACTGAAACAGCTCAAACGCGTACAACACAACTCGACACAACAAATAATGGCGGTCGATGACAGAATAGCGGAATGGCGGTTAAACCAAAAAAAAATCAATACTCGATAAACGATTGACGCCGAATCACTCCGGAAATACACGAAGTCACCGTACCTTGATATAATAACTTTGTCGCAACCTTGCATTAACCCCAGCATTAACCTTTTACTGTTAAGTTTGTCTGGACAAGGTAAAGTTAAGCAAGTGGCAAGCTTATCGTATGCTTACGTGTTATCTGGGAGATTCCCATTCTTCACGAGTTATAGAAGCAAATTTGTTTCTAGCTAATGCCTCCACATCGGCTAACTTAAAAGTAAACATTTCTTGCAGCGACCCAGTTTTTTACAATAGCCCATATTTTCTCATAGGGTTAATTCGGATGGTACGGTGGCAGCCTTAGAACACTATGCCCATGAGATGCTAGTAACTTATCTAATTTAAATTGTGGCGTTTCATTTTTATTTTCTTTATTAGTTCATAAAGCTCTGGTTTTGTAAAGCTAGAATCAAAGAATATATTCCTTGCCGTCAACTACTCGATCATTTCAGCCTTTTTTGTTCCAGAAGTTGGGTCATAATGAAGTTTTACATTATGATAAGACGCATTGTCCACTATCAAAACACTTCTAGGTGGAAGATTAGGCACCAATTGTTTTGTCACCCATGTTAAAAATTTGTCGCATTCATATCATCGTGATAGTACCTGATTTTGTACCTTTAAGAAAAAAAAAAAAACAAAGAATTTAATGGTGCTTTCATCTTAGAAATATCATAAATTCTTTGCTTTTCAGAGCATTTGAGAACAAAAATATTAATGATTACATAATAAACTATAATACATTCAAGGAGTACCATAATATTAGATGAATAACGAAGTTTTCATCCATTAATATAATAACTTCTACATACAATACATTACTAAATACTGATCGAAACATAAGTAATCGTTATCTATGAAGCCCATTTACCACCAGCATGCACCATGATTAAGCGGCTCCCTTCGAAATAGGTTTCTTCAGTCCTAACAGTGGTACCATCTGACCATTCCTTCGCTGTGTATGGAACTATGAATGTATGACTCATCCGTAAATCTATTGGTCTATTTTCATGGAGGTAACCTTGTAGTTGGCGTAGATATTTTATGCGTTTAGCTCGTATATCGTAGCTTTCCATCAATAATTTCGTTTATCAGAAGTTCTTTGCACCTGCAAGTGAATAAATATATAAATTTACTGTCATACATTAATTTCTGTATGAGTACATACTTAAATCCATCTTTTTTAAAACATTTGAGAGAGTGGTCAAACCTCCTTCGAAGGATATACCATTTTCTTGAATTTTTCATAAATTCCTATAATTAAATAATAATGCAGTTGTATAAACATTAACAGAAAGGAAATTATATTTTTGTACCTCTTATGGTAGGTCGTCTTTTTTTCATGTATATAAAAATTATGTACAATAGTACGAATTGTTTGTTTATCTTCAATACGAAGGGTACTTTTTGGACTGGGGCGTGTTCGTTTCTTGCCAGGCTACTAAAGAGGTAGCTCTTTCCTGCAACTACATCCTCGGCTTCCTTGACAATACTTCTGTATGTAATGTCAGATATTCCGTTGCTGCAAGTAACCTCTCTTTATAGTGCGACAAAGGTATTATTGGAGCATTATTTGCAGCTTCTTCCTTCATAAATTTTAATACATGCGCAATGATTTCCCTTCCCTGGCTATGAATTATTTTGCCTTTCACGCCAACTTTCTTTGGTGTTGATGCGACTGTTTCAGCCATCATAAGCTTATAACTGATTATAAAGAGATTATTATATAAAAAAATCTTATGCAATCAGTCAAACTACCACTATCTATAAACGAAGTATGAGATGTCTTGAAAAAGACACTTATTTATATGAAGTAGGTAACACTAGATAATAATAAATAACGCACGGTAAAAAAGCGATCAACTCCCACAAATTCAGAGACAGACACTTAATTTGAATTTTGACAGATGCGAAATTGTCGACTGACGACGCCGCTGAATTTCAAACACCCTATAGCTGGCATAATGCACTCATCCGAACGATCCAGCGCCCAAAAACGGATATGACGTAATATGTATTTCTAAATTGTGACTACTCTACCAGTGCGGAGTCCGGGGTCAAGTCTCGCTCTGGTCAATTACGATAATCGGTTTTTTCCGGGGTCGTAATGTTGATTAGGAGGGAGATTTGGCTCTGAGGGGGCCTGATAAGCTAATCATATAGCTTAGGCGTTACCACCCCTTAAAAAAAAAAAAAAAGTTGTTCGAAAAAATAGTGTGGCCCCACAAAAAGAAGTCAGGGGAAGTCAATCTGGCAATCCTGCAGGCCAAGACACTGGGACCACCTCTTCCGATCCATCGACGGAATTGTAGGGCTTAGATCTAATACTTTTTCGTGCTATTCTTGAATAATGTGCTGGACAACCGTTATGTTGGAACCACATTGTTTGTCGTACGTCCAAGGGAAAGTCTTCAAGTAACACTGGAAGTTACACTGGAATGTTAAAATAAAAAAACACAAAATCATGTTTTGCTTGCTCCTCTTTTTGTGTATTTTTTTCTAGACGTTCACAATCATGTTTTTTTTTGCGATTACAGCGCAATTTGTTACGAATCGAAAAAAAGTTTCAAACAAAAACTACTACTTTTAACTACTTGATGGCGTAGAATCCGAATCTGTAATACAAAATGGGGGTTCCCATTTAAGATTTCAAAATTGTCCCCCCTCCCACTCTAGGGGGGTGAGGTGGAAGATCGAGTTCGGCACCATTCAGTGAGCCCCCTACAATATAACAAATCTTATTAAGACCTTTTTTTATTTGATGCAGTGTTTTAGAGGTATTCCGTTGTCTCAAGATAAAAAAAAAGAATCACGACTGTAATATGGAGGCTTGTTAAGGTAAGTATATTTTTTTGTTGGAGTGGTCATGGCTGACTACCATCATGCTTAACTAGTCACTAATTCTAACTCCATCAGACCTACTACTTCTACTTAATAAACTATAAAGACAAGAATTTAAGGGTCCTAAATCTGAATTCATTTAAATATGTTTTTATATATTTCCATAATACCTGCATAACAATTTAATTGCACATAGTTCCTTACGTTTTTAACTAACTTTACATTGTCAACTTTATGGTTTTCTTCAAGCATATGTAGGGCTACACTAGTTTTGTCAAACCTTCTAAATTTAAGATGAGCCAAATGCTCCTTGTAACGCATTTTATTTGATCTTTTAGTTTGCCCAATATATACATGATCACAATCTTTACAAGATATTTTATAACTACCTGATTTGTCCAAATTATCTACTTGATCTTTAGGGTTACCTAAAATATTTTTAAGACTATTATTTGAAGTAGTTGCTATGTCTAGCTTGAATTTAGAGAAATTTTTTTGTAGACCTTTCGTGTAGCTTGGATAAAATGGTAATTTAACATATTTCTTATTCTTCCTATCACTGATTTCTAAAGTACTCACATTTCTAATTCTTATTTTGTTTCTGTGTTTTCTGATGGTATTATATACAACGTCTTCTGAAAATCCATTAAATGCAGCGATTTTAATAATTTCTTTAAGTTCTTTATTATATCGTTCTGTAGATAGAGGAAAATTAAGTACGCGATGCACCAAAAAGTTAATAGCTGCTAGTTTATTTTTCCATGAATGATTTGAATCTTCTGAAATAAATGTGTTATTAGCAGTGGGCTTTCTATATATGTCTATTCCTAATTTATTTTTATTTCTTATTACTAACATATCGAGAAAAGCAATTATTGTTTGTTTCCTCTTCATGGGTAAACTTAATAGAAGGAAATTTGTTCAAGAAAATCTCTAATTGAGCACTTACTAGTATCAAAAACACAACAAATGTCATCGAAGTATGTAACCCAAACCCGTGGAAAATATGCCAAAGTATTCTGAAGATCGGTTTCAAATTTTGCCATAAAGAGGTTAGCTATGAAGGAAGATAAGCTGTTACCCATTGCTGCTCCTTCAATTTGTTGGTAAAAGGTACCGTTGATTTGAAAGAAATTTTGTTTCATGCAGAGCTTCGCCAAAGAAATGAAACTATCAACTTCATTACTGCCCAACTAATTACCTTTCAATAAATCTTCTAAGTATATCAAAGTGTTATCAACAGGGACGCTGGGAAACAATGAGCTCAAATGAAACTAAAACTTCATTGTCAGTAAGTTCAATGTTTTTAATATTTTCAACGAACGCGTATGAATTCCGGGAGTTACACAGGTAAGTGATTGAATTTGTCAGATAGCCATTTGGGCAGTAAGTAAGTTGGAGTATTGATATTGGAGACAATGGGTCTCATACTCTTCCCTGGTTTATGTATCTTAAGTAAACAATACATCCTAGGTAACACTGGATTTGATACAGTTAGTCTATATCTTAAGTTATCACTAACAATATTCTTACATTCTAATAAGGTCTTCTTGGTTTCTGTGATCATTTTTAATAACGGATTTTTAGTTAGCTTTACGTAAGAGCGTTGCGCTAAAAGGGTACTGACACGATCAAAATAATCTCTTTTATCTAAAGTAACCACAGTATTACCTTTGTCAGATTTTACAACAACATATCCTTCTTATCAATATGATAGCTTTCAAACAGTTCTAAACTAAAAGTATGTTGTTTATTATTTTTACCTTGAAGGTGCTGGATAACATCCCAAGTGCCTTTGATAGTGTTTCTCGATCTCATTATATGTTTAGAATAAGTTTCCTTCTTCGATTTCTCTATTTCTTGTTTAAGATAGTCACAAAAATTGCTATAATCTTCACGTGATATTCTCTGATTCATCATACCTTCATATAATTGCCTTTTGATTTTTGAAAGTGTTCTGATGTTATCTGTTAGCCACTCACACTTGAACGAATTATTTGTGCTAGTTGTGATTTTTCTTGCATATTTCTCTATTGCAGCAACTATAATATTTTGAAAGTGTTCATAGCTCTCGTCTACACAGCTAGCTTGATATACGCTATCCCAGTTCTGTTCTTCTAATTCAAGTTTCAATAATTCTACTGCATTTTTCGAGAAAATTCTTCTACTACTTTTCGTTTGCGTGCAATAATTTTCAAATTTATTGTGGGCAAAACTAACTATCTGAGCTTATTTCCTTATCACTTGAAAATTGGTATTTTTATGACTGTAATTTTCCAAATTGTAGGAAATTTTAAGTTTTTTCTAAGAGATATTCATGTTTTTCTTGATAATATTGCAATGCTAGAGATTTTTTTCTAAGAAACAGAAATTTTCCTACTCCTATTCACGTAAAATATTTGCATTAGGGGAAAAATTCCTAACAATTCGACATTTTCCTTAAATTTCTTAAATCATACAGGAACTTTACCAATTTTTTTTTTTTTTTTTTTAGTGTGTAGTCAAATCTATGCAAGGGCCAATTTCACTTGCTTATCCAGGCTACATCCTTTACGGTAAAATTCCGAGTCATTAGAACAAACCCAGGCAGCGTAGATCCACTCATTGTCAGTAAAATCCCTCCTGCTTCCCGAAGTCATTTTTAGCAGGCAACCACGGTGCCGGTTGGGATAAATTAGGTTAAAACGCGCGGACTTGTGCATGACGATTTAGGCTTAAACGCTCGGCAGATTATCGCGGACCCCGTTTGAAGGGATCCATTGTATATATATATACAGAGTGTGATATTCGTATTGACCGCCAACATTACACCTTATACCGTCACGTAGAATCCGGACCTGTTTATTGAGTGATAAAGCTCCTCGATGTCTCATTACGTTTGCTGCGAACTTATTTTACGAGTGGGGTGACCGAGTTCCCGTCCGCGTGCCCCCACTCCCCCCTAACCCCCTACTCCCCTTTTGCCTTGCGAAAATACTCGTGTAATGGACGCGATCGCTGTCATGGGGCCAGAGATGTCGGTACGCGTTTTTCATTATTCGCAATTACGACGGGGCATTTTGAATGCCAAGAGTCGAGAGTTATATGGTCGCTTTTATACCTTTAGTTTAAATTAAGGGAGCCTCTGATGGTTTAAGCTTTTAAAATCCACGGAGAGAGTCCCTGGGTGAGGATGAGAGGCGAACGGAAAAAATGGGCTCTAGCGAGAGAGGGAACTTTTACTAGCGACACAAATTAAATTGGTTAAACGACTACTGTTTTTTTTATTGATGCGCCTACTATAATTTCCAGCAATTTACTACCCTAATTTTAAAGATTTATTCCGTACCAAACAGGACAAAGGAGCCGGATGATGCGGCTGTAATGACAACAGCCTCCACTCGATAACATCGGATCTAAAATGGCGTCTCAAATTTAACAATTAAAATTGCGAAACGCAAAAGATAACTGCCGCAATATTTTCGCCAAGAGAATCATATCGTTGGCGCCAAATAATTTTGCTTAAGCTAAAGAGAACGTGTCTCCAAGCAGATGTTTCTTTTTCTAAAGAAAATATTCTATCTAGAAAAACGGATGTCGTTGTATGTAGGTATAAGGGTGGTGTTACACTGCGACCTAAAAGATCTATTGTGTCCCCTATTCTTGCTGCTTTACAGCTGGCCTTCCTATCCTATTCCTTTCAGAAAGTGTAGGATGTCAGAGGGCCCCAGTTTAGGTAAGTCTCCCTCTTCGATTTGACAGGCTCCCTGGTGCAATGCCCTCGAGTTGCACAGTGCTACACAGTTTGAGAGGAGGTGGATGGATGTTTCATCCTGTTCCCCACAAAATCTACATTCAGGTTCCTTCGCTAATCCAAGCTTACTCAGGTGTCCTTTCAGTTTACAGTGGCCTGAAAGTATTCCTGTTAATATGCGAACATTGTTCTTACTCAGGTTGATGCATTCTGTAAACCTCTTCTGGTTATAAGTTCCCAGAAGAATTTTACTTTGCCTCATTCCCTGGAGATTCTCCCAGTAACTGGATTTTCTCTGCTCCATTTCTGTTTTTAATTTCTTCAGTATTGTACTGCTACTTAACCCGCTAAAGGGTTCAGGCCCTATAAAAGGCATTCCAGCCCCTTTTTTTGCAAGGTTATCCGCTATTTCGTTTCCTTCCACTCCTGTGTGACCATCTTGGAACTGATTTCATATGAACTCAGCGCCTTGTTGGCTGCTTGACTATCATAGAAAAACGGATATACTGCTATGTATTTGATATCGAATCATAGCACATTATATATTTTTCCGAAAATTTTTTATTTGTAAACTCAAAAGAAACATAATTTTGAAATTTTCTTTAGGATGAAAATCGTCAAAAAATCCCAAAATGAGGTCTGCTGTATATGTGTGTGTATATTGGAAGGGTGATATTACACTGCGACCTAAAAGATCTATTGTGTCCCCTGTTCTTGCTGTTTTACAGCTGGCCTTCCTATCCTATTCCTTTCAGAAAGTGTAGGATATCAGAAGGCCCTAGGTTAGGTAAGTCTCCATCTTCGATTTCACGTGCTCCCAGGTGCAACGCCCTTGAGTTGCACAGTGCTACGCAATTTGAGAGGGGATGGATGCCATCTTGTTCCCCAATCTGCTCCAGTCGTTTTGCTCCTCCCTTTTTGTTCCTTCCTTGGGAGGTACTCTCACTTTGGAAGTGGAAGGTCTTGCTCCAATTCATGTTTATTAGCGGTATCGTCCCGCTAATAAACGTCCTTCCTCCATGGTTGATCCCACGAGTACTTAGGGGAAAAGAGATCCACCTCCACAGAGCCCCGCATGCAGGAGTAAGGCTAAATACAATGGGTTGCGCCAGGTGCCCCAAGGTTGGACTAGTAGACTGGTCTTCTATCCAGCCATGCATCCCATCAGCCTAGTCCGCCACCTTAGGATTTAGGTTTTTATTGAGGTTGTCTCCTCTCGGTCCGTGCAGTTAAGCCAAGACCCCCATCCCTTTCGGGACCTGGTTTAACATTTGGGCTTTCGGTAGTCGAAAGCAGCAACTGGCATCGTTGAAGAACCCTGTGGAAGCCCTTAGCCACGACACGACAGCTCGGGCGAGAGGGGGAATGGCTCACAGCAACGGTCTTCATTCACCCTGCTCCGGTTTTAAGCGGAGAGGACGAACTTATAGCCGTCACTAACCATCTCGTCTTGAGCGAACCCTGACAAGATGGCCTTTCCCCTATCCACCACCTCGGAGACGCGCCTGGTAGGTACTCCCAACCCCCAGGGAGGTTTGCTGTAACTCCTATAAATTTTATTAAAAAATAATGGGTGCAACGCACTAAAAAATCCAATTATTTCATTTTTCTTAATCAAATTTATACGAATTTTGTATTGACCTTTCTAAGATCTTTGACTGTATCAACCGCTCTATTCTCCTTCATAAATTAGAACGATACGGGATTATGAACAGTTGGTTCAAATCTTACTTAACTGATAGATGACAAAAAGTAATTTTGCTATAATACCCCGTTATTGTGTAAGCTTGGGGTACCCATGGATCGGTGTTAGGACCTACATTTTTTTTATTTATTTATGCAGTCGATGTGTGAAAATGATGTGGTTAATTTGGCCACTTCAACTTTCTTCTCTATACATCAGTGGATGTAATTAAACAAACTATAGTCCTTAACATGAAAAAACCAAATGTATTTTATTTAAATACTAGTAATAATATAGACTAAATGGTTTGTTTTTAAACACCACTTTCCCCACACGTATCTTCAGCTAATGTTTTAGGCATTACTTTTGATGAAAATTTCTATTGGAATGCCCCTCTTTCTAGCATATTTTTACGTATACTTAACTTACGTAGGTCGTGCAGTATTAACGTCCTAAAAACCTTTTATTTTTTCCCATTTTTATTCTAGAATGAAATATGTGTTGATTCACTGGGGCAATTCTTCCGATGCTCAACGTGTGTTTCTTATTCAGAAAAGAGCTTTTTTATTAGCAATTTATGGCCTAGGTTGGCATGAATCTTGGTATTCAGAAACAATGAACTTTTAACTTCTTAACATTTTTATATATATATATATATATATTGGAAGTTGTTCATAGAAAATTTACACATTTTGATGCCAGAACTAATCATTCGCATGACACTAGATATCAAACACTTTTGCTGCCACCCTCACACAGTTCCATTTTTTTTTTCAAAAGAATTTGGGTTCTATGGGCTGCAAATTACATAATAAACTGCCAGTTGAAATTAAAACTATTGCAAACTATTCTAATTTTAGATTGCGGGTCAAGGCTTATTTGCTAAGTCTAAGTTGCTATTCGTGTGAAGAAGCTCTTATTTCGTGATTTTTTTGTGACTATATTTAGTTAGAAATGTAATGAATGAGAGTATTAAGATATTAAACTCTAAATATTTGCAAAGACTTTGCTAATGTAGTCAATTTAAAACCTACAATTTTGTTTCATATCGAAACTTGTTAATATAGATTGACTTTAAGCCGCTAAAATTGCGCTGTTGCGCTTATTAACTTGGTAAATTGCAGTTAAACAATCTATTTAGTTATATGTATTACTTTACTTAGTGTTATACGAACATGTATCGAAAATAAACTTATATTATTATTATCATTATTAATTATGGCTGTTTACACTTTTATATACAAGTCTATAAATAATAAATCCATCCTATTTATGGAAATATTATAGGGTAAAACTTTTTTGGATATCATAATTTTTTTTGATACTATGTCACACGAAATACGTTTGGGCAAGTTATACAGATATAGTATCAGGGGTGTTGCGTGTAGAACATAGATTTCTTAGATCTTATCTAAGTGATATATTTGCTTCGATAGAGTTGTGATTAATATTGGTGTACCACAAGGCCGTATACTTAGTTTTTTTGCTATTCTTAATAACTGCCTAATTTTTCTAAAACAAAGGTGATCGTTGATCCTAGAGAATCTGAGAGACTGGTTCAAACAAAAATAAATTTGGTACTGAATACTGCAAAAACAGAATGTATTGCTGAGAAGTAACTCGAGTAATTACTCTTCAAGAGGACTTGATGATCGTCATTTAACGTAACACTACGTATTTTTGCTTAAACACTCATTTTGAAATCGCAATAAAGAGAATCCGACTCCAAATTGGGAGTTTTTTTTTCTAGAAAGAGAATATGGTATTAAGCTTCAAAAACTTCATAAAAAAATAAATAGCAGGTGTGCCGTATAAATCTAAAGGCTCACAACAAAAATATTCTGTCAACACACAAGAAATGCTCATAATTTGGCTGCTAGTTGCCAAGTACTGCACACCTTAACAGAGATTAATTTAAAAATAACAGTTTTTAAAATTTTGATATTTCAATAAAAAATTGATTTATTAAATCTTTGGAGTTTACACCTAGTACTTTTAACATTTCCTTTTTTATAATCCTCTTATTTGAGGAAACTCTATAAGATATGAAAATTGTGGTATTACGTATCACCACTCAAACTTATTTTAGAAAACTTAGAAAAGAGAGTTACACTACAATTTGAGTTTTAAGTGATTACTTTTTACAAAGTAAATAAAACCAATAAAACTGATGCATCCCATCATTATTTTAATGAGTTTTAATTGAATGTAAGTAAATACGTATTTACTATAAAATCGTCAACTGTCAAAACGCCTTTAAAGCTTATTGAGTTTTTATTAATTCCACACATTTGCTATGTGCATTGTTTGAATCTTTGATGTGCGACTACCTAAATTTGTCATGCAACATCGATTTGTACGTAACAGCCACTTTATCCGTATCTCGATCATATGCTGTTTCTATGAAAATATTCACGATCCTTGTCTGTTTATTTACATTAAATTATCGTAATATTAGAAAATTAAAAAAAAAATAATTGAGGATATAGGGCACCCACTACTATAATTTCGTTCACCTAGAATCCATTCACTTTAGGAATGCGGCGGTAGATTAGATAGGCAAAATAATAATAAAATAAATTTTTAATATCCAAACTTTCGGGCTTATTACATATATTACTAAACACGTGCAAGTTTTATATGACTCACACACTGCATCGCCGTAATAGATATTCCATAAAAGTGGTAGAGGTACCTAGATAACAGGGTAATCCTACACAAATAATAAATAATATAGTTTATGGCTTATTTATTTATCAACATACATAGCAATTTCTCTCCAAATATAATTTTATAAATGAAGATTATAGTAATATTTAAATCTGAGAGAATAATATGCAGTTTGCTTCAATAATTATACTTTGTTTTAAGTGTCTACTTTCCTCCCTCATTTGAGGGAGGAAAGTTATACTAAAATGTGCCCTTCCACTTCGATACATTTATTTATTCGCAATTGGAATGATTGCACACAACTGAGAAGTGTTTCCGGCGTAATCCTTGAACAAGCGTTGGTGATTCGCTCAATCATGTTTTCCCTCGTAGTTGGCATTTCTGTATAAACTTCAGAATTTAAGTGGCCCCACAAAAAGAAGTCAGCGGAAGTAAGATCTCGCGATCTTGTAGGGCAAGACACTGGAGACCATCTCTTCCGATCCATCGATGATTGTAGGCTCGATCTAAAACCTCTCGTGCTATTCTTGAATAATGTGCTGGACAACCGTTATGTTGGAACCACATTGTTTGTCGTACGTCCAAGGAAAGGTATTCAAGTAACACTGGAAGTTCATTCTGCAAGATGTTTCGATATTTATTTTTCACCATTTAAGTTTCCATCTATGAAATATGGACCAATAAGCTTATTGCAAATTATTCCACACCAAATATTTACGTTCCAAGGATGTTGATGTTCAACTTGGCGCAACCAATGGGGATTTTCGATACTCCAGTAATGCATGTTGTGTCGATTTACCGTACCGTGATTTGACATTGTCGCCTCGTGAGAAAATAATACTCGAGCAAAAAAAATTGGGATTATCTTGTATCCGTTAAAGCGCCCATTGACAAAATCGAACTCGTTTTTGAAAATCATCGCCATGAAGTTCTTGATGCTTGGAAAATCTAAATGGATGATATTTTCTACGCTTCAATATTTGGCAGACAGTGGACTGAGAAATTCCTGATCTGCGAGCTATTTCTCGAGTACTATGTGCGGATTATTAGCTACTGCAGCTAATACCGCGATTTCATTATTTCTCTCCAGCAGTTGTTTTTCGGCGATTACGTTTTCTTGGCTGTACAGTTCGTTCGCTAGAGAACTGTTGAACGACTCGGTAAAAAGAAGCGCGCGATCGCATCTTGTCAGGAAAGCGTTGTGAATAAAGATTAACAGCATCATCGATATTCCTACCACTTTTTCAGATGTAAATCATTTCAATTCTCTCTTGTAATGTTATAGCGTCCATTACTCTTCAAATATTCAACACTAACTAATTTGTATTGGATTAATAATTAATAATCTAAATGGGGATCGGACAATGTGTAAATTATTCACAGCTTGTCAAGTACTGAATAAAGTACGGTTTTGTATCGTTGAATAGCATTCAATTGCGAATAAATAAATGTATCGAAGTGAAGGGGCACAGTTTCGAACACATGGCTTTTTGAAATGTTAGTTTATGTTAAAATAAAAAAAACAGAAAATCATGTTTGCTTGCGTCTCTTTTTTGTGTATTTTTTCTAGACGTTCACAATCATGTTTTTTTGCGATTACAGCGCAATCTGTTACGAATCGAAAAAAAAGTTTTAAACAAAAACTACATACTTGATGCTGTAGAATCCGAATCTGCAATACAAAATGGGGGTTCTCATTTGTCCCCCCTCCTACTCTGGGCGGAGGAGGGGGAAGTGGGGGATCGGGTTCGGCACCATTCAGTGAGCCCCCTACATTATAACAAATCTTATTAAGATCTTTTTTTTGATTTGATGCAGTGTTTTTAGAGATATTCCGCTGTCTCAAGATAAAAAAACTCACCCAGTATATTGAATATTGTTAATATTTTCCTTACTATACTACAAAAAAAAATTACATAAATCTGTTTGCCTCCAAATATAAACGTATTTAATGCATATCTGGTTGTTCCACAGAACTTTTTAAATTCTAATGTATTTTAAGTTAACTTATATTCTTAGGTATATACAGAAATTTATGGATAGCGAATTTTGTATTACAAATTTAAAATTTGAAAGCACAACATGACGTAATGTTACTGAAATTTTTTTGTAAAATACATTAAATTAGCGCGTACAGTATAATATGTAACATTGAGCGAATCACCACAGTATATAAAAGTAAGGACATGTTCGCAAAAATCCATTGTTTTTGAGTACTCCGTTTTGAATGACCTTCAAGCCCAGTTGCCATTTTGTAAAGCTGTTGCCGGGAATTTTCAAACGTGTAGAATAATTTATATTTTAAAGGAAGTAGAAAAATAGATTAAAGAAATACACAAATTTATGCGTTTTTTATTCTGATTTTGTTGCAAATATTTATGAACAGTTTATAGTAATAAAAAACACGATTCCAGTAAAATAATGTTTGATTAAGTGATACATATATTTGCAAGTGTTTTACAATAATTTGTTCATATTCTTTCCTTTTTGAAAAATAAATCTTTATTTATATTTTTAAAGTGTAAAAGATTCTTCCAGGAATAAATATGTTGTGGTTTTTTCTCAATAAATTAATAAAATGCAACAGCATCGGTGGAGGGACTTTCAAATTTCTGACACGAATACACAATAACTTTTAATTAGAGTTCAAGAGTTATGACTATATCGTTCTGTACGATACAAAGATTGTTCCTTTCTATTCGACTACTTCATTTCTAACATCCGACCCTGCACTGGTTTGTCAACAATAATGTCCGGGGGTGTACAAGTGGATAGAGTTCAGACGTAGATTATATAATATCGAATTGTCTATAATGAATGGGATTAAAATTTATACCAGTATAATGCAGTTCAAACCAAAATCACATTATTTTAAAAAGTGAACATAAAATTAATTAGGTTGGTTACTGCGATAAATAGCAATATAGCTTAAAATGTGTATCTAACAAATAAATTGATTTAATGTGATCTAGGAATCTCTACACAACGATAATAGTTCTTCTTATTCATGTACTTTTTAATTCTTGTCGTGATATATATTGCTGTGTTTCATAAGAGGAAAGCTACCAACCATATTGAAATGCAATTACTATTTTATGTACGCACCTGTTTGTAAGTCCAGTATAATTTCGACTAAATCGTATTAGTAGTCATGGAAGTTGAATATAATTTATCGTCTGACAAACTGTACGATAGTCTGGTATCCTAGGTAACTATTTTAATTGAATGAGGAGTGACTCAATGTGATTCGTATAAAGAAAATGTATGAAAATCCTTGGTTACGTGTTAATAGTTGATGGAAAGTCTTAAAAAAGCTGTGTCATTTCTCATGAGATATAAATGAATTAAACCATATTGCGGGGGTATATCTGGTATCGTAGGGGATAAATTCACGAATTTGGTGTTTACTATATCTGGGTACATGTTTTACATGTGTTTGCTGTCCCGAGTCTAATCATACATCCTGAATGTAACGAAGGAGGTGAATATACGAGCGAATCTGGATTGTCACTACAAGGAAATCACATTCAGAGGTACTCTGGCATTTGTATAAACCGGAAAACGAGGTATCTGGTCAAAACATTGTTTAAATTATTATTATTTCGTATGAGATTTAAATTCTGAGCTTTTGTAAATTGGCAAACGTGATTCGTGGTTTTCTATTCCCTTATGATAGCGCGGGAGATTTTAAAAGTTCATATTTGAATAAAAGGATCTAAGTTATACTGGATAATTGATAATACTTGTTTGAATATCCCAAATAGCTATACTCACCCTGAGTAAGAGTTCTCATACTTTTTTATATATTTCCTGTATAGACTTGTTAATGAATTATACATGTTATTAATGATTGCACTGTTTTATTAAAGAAAGTTATTTATTTATGTTCCTTTTGCTTGTTAAAGTATATACCCGGGAAATCACAATATAACTTTTTGGCGCACCGAACGTGAGGCGAATTTATTTGGGAATTTTATTCAGTATCTTACTATTGCTTATAAGTAAACGAGTTTAAATAAAGCATGGATATCAGAAGGCGGGGTAAATCTAAGTCAGCATTGAGGGTATCAGCAATTAGGAGGGGCGATACGGAAGAAATACCAGAAAGAGAGCGAATTGATGGGGATATGATGTTTAAAGATTTTATTGAGATGTGTATGCAAGATAGGATTGAGGAGCGACAGCAAATAGCTGAGTTAAGAGAAGAGGTAAGGAATATATGGGGAGGAACACAAGGATTGATTAGAAAGGAGACAGAAGAACAAATGGGGGACACTGAAGAGGGAGCAGATCAATTACATGAACAAAATTTGGGGCTCAGACGAAGAAGAAAATGAGGCTGATGAAAATGAAGATGGAGCAAATGAAGAAACAGAAAATAGCGGTAAATAGGACGGTAATAAAGAATTGACGACAAAAGAAAGCGCACCTACAGACAAAGACGTGTCCTCAGATCCCAATGGCGAATCTGAAAATTATAAAAACCAAATAAATGAAGAGGAACCCAAATATGATGATGATCAAATTGATCCTTATCACAGCAACCAACCGCAATTGCTGGAACCAGAACCTATGGACTTACCAGACGATTTACAACTACACGACAATGAAAAAGGAAATGAAGAAGATCAAGATGAAAATCCTTCCGACATAGACGTTATGAAAGAACAAATGCCTCCGGAAAATGAAAATGAAAATCAAGAACAAGAAAACGATGATCCAGATGTTGAAAAAGGAGATGCAACTGAAGAAGATGATAGTAATAATTCCGAAAATTCCAACAAACCAGATGCCCTTGAAACCGAAAAAGATGATACTGACAATCAAAAGGAAACTGCACAATTTGATGATGCGATGGATTCTGAGGCGAAAGAAGATGTGGAGAAAAACGAACAGTCTACGTTAGATAAAACAAGCGCTCAGGATGCTCAAGCACAGTCAATGGATGTTGATAATAACACGAATGAATCTGCTGACAAGGTTCATGCAAATCAAGCGAAAAATCGAATTTCTTGTAAGGATGAATCGGTGATGCAACAGGAAGAAGATAAGGATTGCAAAGAGGAGGATAAAGCTTTTGAAATGAGCGAAGATTTTGACAATAAAATACATGGTGCGCATAGGAACCAGGATGAGGATAGTCAAAATGAATATCATTCCAATGCAGAAAGTGATTACAGAATTATTAAAGGTTATGATGATAGAATGAAAGGGATCACATAAATTTGATATATCCTTATTGTAAATAATATTTTAATTATTTGCATACCTTATTCGTTATTGTGTTCAGTTTTGTTAAATGATAAATGCAATTTTAGTGGGGTGTGTTTGGTGATTGGATTAGACCAGCCCTGAAACGTTTCCAATACAAAAAGACGTTGTGTTGGAACAAGATAGCGTCTCAGGGACGTTTATTCCTTTTGCTGTAACAGACCACGTTTCTTTGTTAATTTCTTAAACCCTCACCCTGAGTAAGAGTTCTCATACTTTTTTATATATTTCCTGTATAGATTTGTTAATGAATTATACATGTTATTAATGATTGCACTGTTTTATTAAAGAAAGTTATTTATTTATTTTCCTTTTGCTTGTTAAAGCATATACCCGGGAAATCACAATAATATATTAGATTCATTCGGAAATCCCAAGAAACTGCGACCATCGTTAGCATCAAAATTTATCTTGCGAAAGTGACTGGCACTACGACATGATACCCATTGGTGTCTTCTTTCACGATTATTTGAGTTATTTCAGTTAAACCTAACAATATAATATATAAGAAAGTATGTAAATGTTATGGCCACTGGCCACCGATCTTACCTTTTACACAAGAATATCATAGTTCATTAAATGTTTTTAAAACTGCAGGGGTAATCAAAACTAATAAAACACGTAAAATAAATAAATAAAACAAGTAAATCGTATAGATTAAACGGAGGAGTAAACTAATTTGTGTAGATACGAACGTAAACAATAACAAACTGCCATTTTGGGAAGCTGTTGTTTGTGTGAAGTTAGGTTTAGAAATTTGGACCGCTATAACTCCTCTCTTGTCCCTTACTCGTTGTACTCTGGAATCACATTTAATTCAACCAGTTTGTTCCGTATGTCTTCTAACGTCCATCGCAGCGCCATTAATGGCATTCTCAGCGTGATTTCTTTTATTTGGTCTTTTCATTTTGAAGTTCTTCCATATCACTTATACGAATTATTGAATTATTTTGGAAGGACCACATGTTCTCCTTCGAAATTTTATTATCTATTTAATTAGGATTATAAATACGTTCTCCGCCCCTATCTGAACTGAACGAAAACGAAATCCTCTAATGGACAAATTCATTCAACATCCCATAAATCATTAGAAATCTGATAATGGCGCGCGACGAGTTAATAAACGTGTGGTCGTGTAAAGCGGTATGACAGGTCAGTGAAATGCTAATGCGCCATATGACAGTTTAAAGGAAAGAAAACAGGTGTGTCGGAACTGCGTCCGTACGCGTACGCCGCATTTTATTTAAATAAAATTACGCCTAATGACAGAGGCTACCCGTGTTACGCATATCCGGACCACATGTCCTGATTTCGGGTAAGCACCTGATAATGAAAAATGGCTATCCCATTGATGGAAAGTTATCGCGCGTTAGCACGATTAGAGTAAATTTCGCCCCGATATATCGAATAAAAGGGTGGCCAACAGTCGGGTCTAATGCGATAATTTGCCTTATCTGCGCGATATACTCACGTATCGGTTATTGTCGCGTGATATCTGCATTGCACATCTAACGAATTCACATTCGAAAGTACGATTCCTTCCCTGTTTTCAAGGGCTTAATGGCGAAATTAGTAATTAATTGACTGTAATTAGTCGTGGTAATATGTGATGGATAGCAAACATAGTAATATATATATATAGGTATATAATATGTATACAGATGTGCATATATACATATACAGTGAAATTTCCCCTTCGCGGACATCCCTCTTACACGGACACCTCTCTTAACCCTAAACCTACCAAGGTGTGCTTTTGAGGCACAATTGATTTTGAAATTGCTGGAACTTTGTAAGTTAACTGCCCACAGACTGGAGAATTTTTGTATTCTCAAAATAAACTATTTAACACAGAATGACATAAAAATTTTTTAAAAATATTTTTCCTATTTTACTAAAAAAATTAAACATAATTTACCGACACGTCCTATCAAGGTGTGTCTTTGAGGCACATACTGTTATTATACTATAAAATGCATTGCTACGTTATTTAAAACTAGGTATGTGGGTAAATCCCCCGTAATAAGATATGCTTTATATTTCGGGACTTTCCCCTTGTATGTAAGAACTTCCAGTTGCATATGAAGGGGAATTTCCTAAAGTCAGCTTACAAACTGCATTGCTATCAGTGTATTTGTGACTTTCCTAACGAACGCATTGGCCGTTTTAGGTGTCTATTGGTTAATTTTATTTCTTTTACCTAGTGGAGAGTATAGTATACACCAGGTAAGCAAAATAAAGTTTTGATTGACCCCAGTAAAAATAGATTTGTTGTTTTATGCTTATTTAGTTTTGAAATTTATGCAGAAAGTATGACCGATTGGTTGACTGACCGACGCCGGCCACTAACTGAAAAGGAGTTGCTCGATGCATTGTACGAAAGTGATGAGGATTTGGAAGGAATGTAAATGATGGTGAAGATGAAGAAGAGCCAAATGACGAAACCTCTTCTAGTGAAGCGGATTATCAAGAAACTGGCGATGAAGAAAGCGATAAACAAGAAGGAAGTGACGATAGTGATGCTAATGATGAACCGCCCGCCATTCGCAAACTTTTATTGGAAAAGATGGTACGAGTGGAATGCCACGCCGATTGCCAAGGGAAAAACACGTGCACACAACATAATTCCAACAGCTTTGAACAAAATGAAACTTCCACCTGGAGTACATGTTGATACTCCTTGTGACGCATTCAATTTGTTTTTTGATGATACGGTTATTGGTATTGTGGTTACTTTCACTAATAAGGAGGCTGTTCGTATTCTTGGCGATTTGTGGAAACCAGTTGACGACGTTGAAATCCGTGCTTTCTTGGGCCTTTTGATTACTGCTGGAAGAAATAAACAAGGAATGGTGCACTATAATGAGCTATGGGATCCTTTATATGGAAATCCTGTTTATCGAGCGTGTATGTCACGAAATAGATTTACTCAATTACTAAGATTTATTCGTTTTGACGATAAAGCGACCAGAACCCTCCGAAGGCAAAAGGACAAGTTGGCACCAATTAGAGACCTGTGGGACCGTGTTACTACAAACTTGCTGAAATATTATCTTCCTGGCAGTAATCTAACCATTGATGAACAACTGGTGCCTTTTAGAGATCGTGTATCTTTCCGACAGTACCTGCCAAGCAAGCCAGATAAGTACGGTATGAAAATTTGGTGGATATGCGATAGTGGAACTAGTTATCCGTTACGTGGTGTATCGTACTTAGGAAAAGAAGGTCTCAATAGAGCAGAAAACTTAGCGCAAAAGGTGGTTGAAGACCTTTGTGAACCTTTTCTGAGAACTAAAAGGAATATTACGTTCGATAACTTCTTCACCAGCTACGAGCTTGCATCCAGTTTGCTTACCAAAGGCCTAACTTGTAAGCTCAGGAAACGCTGCAGAACACAATATTTTACCTCACAGGCGACGGAATATTGAAAGCAACTTGTTTGGTTTTCAGAAGACAATGACTTTGGTATCTTATGTACCTAAGAAAAATCGCTGTGTCATATTATTATCTACAATGCACAACGACTCCACCATTGATGAGGAAAATAAAAATAAATCTGAAATCAATAAGTACTACAATTCCACGAAAGGAGGGGTGGATACACTTGATCAGATGGTACATACATATTCAGTGAAACGCAAAACTAATAGGTGGCCTTTGGTCTATTTTTTCAATATAATTGATGTGTGTGGAGTAGCTTCATTTGTCATTTGGAGAAATATCCATCCTGACTGGCATATTTCCAAAAAACGAAGACTTCGCAAAATTTTCTTACGAGAAATTACAACAGAATTAGTACTGGGGCAAATTAGACGTCGTAGTTTGAGTGGCTTGCATAAAAGTCATACTTCATTGATACAAACTACGTTGAATCAAGTACAAAACCACAGGGGAGTCTTCGGCTCGAGAAGTAAGAAAACGAAAACGGTGCTATATTTGCCCATCAAAAAAGCAGAATGTCAACACAGTTATGTGATAAGTGTAAGCAAACGGTTTGTGGTGAACATTCAGAGAAAATACTCACGTGCACAGATTGCAAACTACATAAATAACTTTCAAATATTTTACTATCTTGTACTATTTTTAAATTATATCTTCTGACACACAATATTCTTTCTATGTTTTAATCTTACTGTATACCTACTACATGAAATAAATAATGCATATTTTGCTATTATTTACATCAACAATGTGTACAAATAGATGTGTGCCTGTGAGGCACACCTTGGTAGGACACGTTACGATAAAACGTTGGTAGGATAGGGTTAAACGGAACAGTTTCCTCATGGTCCCGACGGCTCTCATATAATTTCCATTGTATTAACTCTTTCTTGACGGACATTCTCTTGAACGGACGCGGACACGAGAAAATGTTCTCTTAACCGGACAAAAATAAAATAAAAAGAAACGCCTTATCTTATTTTTTTATCGAAGTATTGCTATTGCATTCTCAATCGCGCCGCGCGCCAATTCGCTGGGACTTCCCCGAGTAAACCGGAGAATTTACCGACTCTAATCTTTCGGCACAAACGCAGCCTATATCGCGCATTTCTGCTGGCGTGAATTAGGACTTCCCCAGGTTGGTTCGGGATTTACTGTTCTATTCTTTGCGTGCACGCTTTCGATTGAATCTGCATCCAATACTAGTCTGACGTCTATGCGGAAAAGACACTGTGGGCGACACATTCATTGTAGAAATGGCTCCAAATAGAAAAATTTTCACGCTTAAACAAAAAAAATTGAGAAGTTTACAATAAAGAGAAATTAAGTGTAAGGAACTTATCCAAGCGTTTTAATATTGGAAAACACAAGCCGCAGATATAATTAAACATAAAGAAATCCTTCTATAGTTCGTCTCAACCTTAAGATGCAGTATGGGATATAATAGCCACTGTGCATCTCTTACTATCCCTAGTTGCTGTCACTAACGCTATCTTCACTTCCGATTTATATGTTGCCACTTATTTACATATGGTCGTGTCGGCACCAATACCTATCTGTCATCTGTCTATTTAGCATCAATGTTGTCAATCGTCATCATCGTAGTTTAAAACAGTTAAGTTCCACGTTAATTAGTTTATATATAGCACAAATCGTTCTTTTCAGAACGCTTCTCTCCTTTCAAGCGCGCACAAGGTAATATGGGTATTTTTCGTGATTTTTATAAATTATATAACCTATACATTTAATTACAGTTTTCACTGCATTAATGGAAGGTGTAGGGAGAAAACGGTGTAAGGGAGAACAATTTAGCCTGAAGGAGAAGTGTATGATTGCAAATGTTTTTAATTATTTTAATAAATCTATGAATGTGAGTGCTGCTGTTCAAGAAGAAAGCAAAGCTTTGGGTTGTTCAGAACGTAGAATATATAGTATAAAGAAGGAGCAACACACTGGTTCGTTATCAACTCCAAAAATACCCAAAAAAAGGAAAGGCATACAAGTAAACGACCGATTACAAACATATGACGAGAACACGCAAGCATCTATACGACGTAAAGTGCATGGATTTTTTATACAGAATATGCCACCTACATTAAATGCAATTCTTGCTGCTGTCAATGCTGATGATGATCTTCCTAACTTCAGTCGAGTAACCTTACATAGGTTATTACATGATATGGGTTTTGAATTTAAAAAAGTAGAACGAAAAAGTATACTCATCGAACGAGATGACATTATTCGGTGGAGACATAAATACTTACGAGAGATCAAGAAATTTAGAGAAGAAGGTACAGTGTAGTTTTTGCTATTTGACATGCATATAACTTTATATTATTTTAGGTCGAACCATAATATATACCGATGAATCATGGGTAAATACAGGGCATGCAGTAAATAAAACTTGGACAGACACCACTATTCAAAATAGTCGGCAAGCTTTTATACAAGGATTAAGTACGGGCTTGAAATCACCCACTGGGCTCGGACCTCGTTTTGCATTAGTTCATGCTGGTGATGATAATGGATTTGTTCCTGGTGCTGAATATACATTTCTCTGCAAGAAAAACACTGCTGATGTTCATCATGAGATGGACTCAGAAACATACGAGGATTGGTTTATTAAGAAATTACTTCCAAAAAATGAACAATACCACATTTAAGGTAAAAGACATGGAGGAACTAATTCAAAGAGCGTATAGCACTGTAACTGTTGCTAATTGGCAAAACTACATCAAACATGTAAAAAATATTGAAAAGGAAATGTGGATAGTGGATAATTTGCAAGATGACATTGAAGAATTAATTATTCGTGTAACAGATTCATCATCCGAAGATCAAACCGATTCGTCGACCGACTAAAAAATTTAGATAAGACGTGTGTAATTACTATTCCTTTCATAAATATTATTGTATTATGTGGGCATTTGTATGATTCCAGCTATTTTTGTTACAAACGTGGAAACTATAATTAATTAAAGGATTGTATCTATTTCTTTGAATTTAATAAATTGTATCATACCCCATATACAATAAATAAATGTTCGAAATGTAAATTACGTTAATGACTAATAATAAATAAAGTTATCGGCTCTTTTTACTGATTCTTAAATAAAAACAGTATATGGTTTTTTATATTTTACTGTTTTCCACAGATTCCGTTTAGAAAGAAACCAAAAAAAGTTTGCGAGATAACGATTATAATTGCTTCAATTCAGCTTCTTTCTTCAGCATATAAGCAATTGCTACTTTATAGCTCCCTTTTCATATCTGAGACCACATAAACATATATCATAGAGAAGATAGTAACATATACTGATATATGCATTTTAATTGTCATAACCTCAAATAATGCAACCGGAAGTAGCAATGTGCAGCTGATGCGACGATTTGGCAATCGCGAATCGAATTCCCATAAGACGTATACTGCATCTTAAGGTTGAGACGAACTATAAACAAATGGATGTCGAACAGCAATTTGAATGTAAAAAGAAGCTTTTTGACGGTGATGGTACTAAAATTGACAAATTGTGTTATGATTGGTTTACAGCAGCTCGCCATAAGGGGATTCCTTTAACAGGTATGCATAGATTTTTTTAGATAAGGTTTTCTTGTATTAATGCGTTGATTTTCTTTTCATATTAAATTCTAAAATATGTATGTAGATAAAAAGAGTGAGATTACCAATAGGTTTGTCGTGACAAAAACGCAAAAAACTTATTTTTTTTTTTAGGTCCGCTAACACGATGTAAAGCAAGAGAAATACCGCTTCTTTGGACATTCTACATTCAGTGCTTCTTCTGGCTGGCTAATAATTTAGAATCCGTCACAATATAAGTTTTAAAGCGATTTCGGGGAGAAGGAGCTTCGGTTAATGCTGAAGATGTTTCATCGTTTTTTTAAAAAAATGTCCTTCTTTGATTAAGGGATATTCACCGAGAGACATCTATAATGCCGACGAGACAGCCTGTATTTAGGCTCTACCCCGACAAAACGCTCACATTAAAGAAGCAAAATGTATTGGGGTAAGTATCCCAAAGAGAGGTTTACAATTTGCATTGTGCAAATATGGCGGTGAAAAAAAGAAAAACTCCTAATCATGGTAAGCAGCTAAACCCAGAGCTTTTAGAAACATTAACATAAATAACCTGCCTGTAACTTGGAAATACAATAAGAAAGCTTGGATGACAGGACAAATTATGACAGAGTGGTTGCAAGACCTAGATTGGAAAATGGCTAAAGAAAAAAAGAAACATTTTGTTATTTTTAGACAATGCGGGATCTCATCCGAAAGACGTTCGCTTAAATAATATAAAAATATTATTTTTACCCCCTAATTGTACATCAGCTTGTCAACCACTTGACCAGGGATTATAAAGAATTTTAAAACTTATTACCGAAGTCTAATACTCAAACATCTGCTAGTAAACATTCAAACTGCTGGTACAGCTTTGAGTTAATAAGAGAAAATTACACCACTGGATGCAGTTTTAATTTGGCAAAAACCGCTTGAGAACCAGTAACCAAAGAGACAATTCAAAATTGCTTTCGCAAAGCAGGATTTAATCATGCAAATATGCAAAGTGAAGACCAGTTAACTGAGGCTGATATAATCTGGCCTTAGAAGATGATTTGCCTCTTAGTGTACTTTCAGATATCCTCAAAAATAAGAATTTATTGAAATTGACGGATAATGAAAACCTTAATGATTTTTGAACGTAGATGAAAATTTGTATGTTGAAGATCCAGATTCAGAACAAGAAATTACAAATCCAGTTGAAAGTACAAGAACTTTCGGAAAGATTCTGATGTCGATGATTCCAGTGCCAACAGAAGCTATCCCAAATTATGATAAAGCTATTACCCTGACCAAGCAGCTCAAAGTTTGTCGAAAACCACGGAGATACAGAGTCTTTGGAGCTTCTTTCTAATTAGAAATACGATTTCAAGACGCCATTTTAAAGAAAAAGAGAAGACAAACAACAATATATGAATTTTTGCGTCCTTAAAGTGACTATTCATTTCGCTGTTTTGTATTACATACTACATCTATGTATCTATGTACATATTATATTATACTTTGTATATATCTAAAGGAAATAAACTTTTTTTCTTAGTTTAAAGTTTCTTATTTTATTTTAAAAACATTTATATACATATACGATTTAAACGTCCCAGTTTCTTTAATATATTCATTTTTCGTTAAAACACGATTTTTGTTGTATCTACTACATATTTCTTTTCTGCGGACACCCCTCCTGAACGGACATCTTCAGTTGGTCCCGTTGGTGTCCGTTCAAGGGAGATTTCACTGTATATATATATATAGTGCACGCTTTATTGGCTATACATATATACTCTATTGAATATTACCAATACAAATTGCATACAGAAGATGTATTCAGCGTTATGTACGGTAATGTTGCAGTATCACCTCAGTCGACCATCGCTGATTGTGATGACATGACATTATGCACTAGTGCACTAGCATCGGCGTCCCTGATAATACGTCACACCCCTTGATTAATGATCATTAGAGTATTATATGACATGTATATCTATTTGCAGCCCTTCATTTATAACCTATACAATGGTTAAACAAAACCGGTTAAATTGCGAAATATTATCGGAACTCTGGGCCGCGCCGCGGACAAATGGATATTTACATATTACTATAGGGCTCTCAAACATTTCCCCCGCTCTCGCTGTAGCTTCCTTCGTTAAATAGTCGGATATTAATTCGTCGACACGTCGTGTTTATTTTATCGATTCGATTAGGATCACGATACCTGATCGTTGCACAGCTACAAATAGAATTTTTAAATTAAAACATTACTTCTGCATGCTGGTTTTATAATAATAACGAAAAGTAAACCATAGTTTAATGCTTACAAAAACAAAAACAAAAAAACAAAGGTGACCAATAACATGACATGATAAAATGGGTTTCTGGAATAATGCAATTTAAAATATCCACCTGCTTTAGAAATTTATATTTTACAGTATGAGCAACAGCGTTATTAGGTAGATAAGTTATGCAGGCAAATTAATACATTCTGTACATCATGGAGAGGGCAGCGCTTGGCAAGAATGCGTTATTAATTATACAGGGTGATTCTCAGCCTATGCACTGAAAAACCGATTTCTTTGATATAGTTCATTTATTATAACAGACGAGGTACTACGTGAGTCAGTTTGCTATGACATCACGACCGTGTTGCAAATTTTCTGTTCGTCAAAACGTAAACAAACCGTTAGGTTATTTAACTGTCAAACACTTTTGACAGGTGAATAAACAAACTCTTAAAAATAAACATTTACCGTTAATATTAGTGATGATTCTTTTTGAAATTCAGGATTTAAAGTATGTTATCATGAACAGCAGTGGAAAAAATAACAAAAAGGCACAAGTGAGTACAATAAATTTAATTGGGACCATTATCGCTTAAAGTATTCACAGTAACGATTAGTATGCAAGTTTCTTCTCTATCCAAACCAATCTCTCTGATTTACTACTTCTGAATTTCGTTTCCAATATGTTGTACACCAAGTAGGGGAAAGTGGGGCAAGATGGGAACATTAAGCTTTAGAACACTTCATTAGGATTGAAAATTGATATACAAGGTTCTAAGTACGCTTGTTGTAATCTTTAAACATTTATCTGCTGATGGATGAATTTACAATTTTTCGATGGGTACTCTTGATGTTGTGAAAAAATTTTGAAAAGAAATGTGTAAATACACCATCTTGCCCCCGTGGTGGGGCAAGATGGGGTTCCAGGTGAGTTAAGAATGGGTCGTACCATAAATCTAGGTAATAGTGAAAAAAAATAGAATCTTAAAATATCCTTAAAAATATGCAGGAACAAAGCTTAAACTCTTTAAAGCGGAACTATTTAAAATAAAAAAATACAATAACGGTAAGAATATTAAACTTAATCTTCACAATTGAGACAATAGAAGACGAACTCATCCACGTTATTCGCACAGCCTCTATGTACCCAACCTCGCCATCGATGGCATTGTATCAAAACTTCAACTTACAATACTAACATTGAGCGTCATCTTCCTCAACAGAAGAACTTGATTATTTCCTTGACGTTTTCTAAAAATCTATCTCTTTGCTTTCCTTACAAAATTCGGCTTCTTGATCTCTTCTGTTTTCTTTTTTGTCATTTTTTTTTCTTTAACTCTCCCTCAGCACTTCTAGTTGCCTTAGGGATTTTCCAGACTTCTATTTTCTAATAGCAGATTTTTATACGTAGTGTTTGTAAGGATTGTTGTCTTTCCCTTGTTACGCTTTGATTGAACCTGTACTTTTTTTCTAACATGAGAAATAGGCATTATGTCTTCGAGAAAGCATAATGGTATATCCAGGCATAACGGACCAGACTGAAGAGTGAGATAATGATGTCCTCATGTTGCCCCATACTAATAGCCCCATCTTGCCTCTTTGGGACATTTTCTGGTTCTGTTATAATAACATATTAAATATTTGAAATAAACAAATAACACACTATAGAAAATACATGCAATACATGTCAATTAATAAGCACAAAAAAGTGTAGTTGTAAATAATTTACTTATGCTTCCGATATTGGCCGTTGAACTCACCATCAAAATAATAACGAAATTCTGGAAATTGCAAAATTCACGCACAAACGGCAATAACTTTGTTATTACGACTAATAAAGTTTCCTACATTACAACAAACATAAAACAGCATTTGTCAATATTAGGACTGCTATTATTTGACAGATGCTTACTGCCGTTTTGTAGATAAGACGATTTCCCCATCATGCCTCGTGGCCCCATCTTGCCCCACCCTCCATTATATAGTAAATATTTGAACATTATTTTGGATATTTTGCTGCAATATAGTATTATGTAGCAATGTACTGTAACTAAAAGTGACTATTTAATGATCGTATGGTTAGTTATAATATTAAAAATGAATCCAACGTATTGAGAACATTCTTACACTAGTGTGAGATAGATTCACCACCAAGTATTTGCAAAATCCTCTTGTCATAAACCCTACATTAATATTCAGTCAATCAGAACAATTTCTCGTTGCCAGGAATGTTATACTAATTAATAAAAATTATCATTATATTCCTTGGTTTTTTTTTCCATGTAAGAAAATCATTTTAATTTTACCGCGTAAGTTTAAAGCTATATCTGTAAAGCCTTTCTATTAGCATGTAATTTGTTTCGTTCGAAAATTCGTCGCTCCATTTCGTCGAAACAAGTGCAGAACTAGCAAATTACATGTTCTGATTAACGAGTAACAAAAGTTAGATAAGTGGAAGTCATCAGACATGATGTTCATCTGGCGGTATTTTGCACATTAGTCGACGGACGGCCATTCCAATTCCCGTTTACAGAAAACTTGCCGCAAACTATTTCAACGTGTACGTTATAGTACATATATATATTTGTTTTGTATCATTTAAGTCCCAGAGATGATTGGTAGCAGCGGTTCATATTCATATTAGCGTTGAAAAATCCCTAGGCACACGCAAATTCTGTGCTAAAGTTAAACTTCCGGGTACGTTGCATGTTTACAACTGGTTTCGTTGACCCTGGCCATGGTCTGAATGTAGTAGTGCGCTGTGTTGTGGTAGTTGCACTTTACTTCGAACGCTGATCGTACTACACTACACGAATCACCGTTACTTGAGAATATATTTTTGTTGCATCGATTTTATAGCGTTTTCTTTTCTCAAGCAAGCGAAGAGAGTAATTACCGGCTTGTTATACAATAAATTATAATATATATTTACACGTTCGAGAAGATACTGTCTTTGTTTCCGCGCGGAACAAAAAGAAAACGGGACACAGTTATCCCAACTGTTTTTATTGACGTAAGGACTCACCGAGACCCGAATCGAAATTGAAGTTCCTGCGAGACAAAGGGGGAGTTTAAAAGATGCTATGAATATTTATGGAATATTAGCAACAGTCCGGCAATCAAGCCTAGCTACTTGTAACAATAAGTAATTAAGGTCTCGCAATATGTCGCATCGAGTTTGGCGACCTTTAAGACCGATGGACACCTGCACCAGCGCGTGGCTCGTCTTCAGATTATAATCTGCTTTCGACCTGCGTGACCCCTATAAAGTGTTTCCTCCTACACTCACTAACTGGTTTCGGCCACACTTTTTATAGGTATGCTGTTTGTACAGATATAATCTCGGCAATATTTTCCGTGAAGATTGAAGCTTGCGGAGAACTGTTTATAGTAATTAGTTCTTCCAATTTTAAACATTATATCTTCACGTAATTTTGTTAAATATTGTAATTCCATAAGTAAGTACTTAATCCTGTTTACGATGAAACACTGGCCAACAATTTTTCAGTCGTTCGCTGTTGCAAAAGATTTTTTAATTGATTTTAGTAAAATTTCATCGCCGATTCCAAATTTGAAATTAGTTTTCCGCTACATGCTCTGGTTTCCATGCAATTTGATATTAAATAAAGCGAATAATGTAGCGAAGATAATACATTAGTTCTACGATGTATCACCTATTTATAAACTTCCGATACTTTTTTTGTGTAGGGCAGGGGCCGGCAAACTTTTTTAGGACAGGGCCAAATCGTAACGAAAATTAAGTTCAGTGGCCAGGTTGTAAAACCTAACGTGTATATTTTTTATTAAGCGTTCCTCTGTGTTTTATTAAACCGAAAACAATGTACCTAAAAATTTCCGTCGTATCATAGGTGTTTAAAATTACTGAGCTTGTCAAAGAATCTTAAGTATAAAACTTTTTTTTTTCAAAAACACCCTGTACACAGTAAAAATGTTGAGGAGTGAAATAGGAGTCTCCGTTTTTGGAAATATTTTGTTCCAAAAAGGAGTTGCCATAGCTAAAAACAGAAAGTATTTCCTCGGTTTTGTACAAAAATCTCAACCAAAACGGAGAGATTGAATTTACTCCGCTTTCTAACACGATTTTCAAGGAAGAAAATAATCTCCGCTTTCTCTCCGCATCTACACTACCGTATTTAAGCCCTAAATGTGAACAAATATCCCTAACATTGCATTATATTTTCTCCTTCACGGAGGTGATAATTTGTTTACTTAACAGATGTTTCTATTTCTAATACCTCAACGCCAAAAAGGGAAGGATACCTCCGATTGGGAAATTTGTTCTCCAAATCGTAACTGTTTCCCTAAACATTTGAAAATTGCAAGTTTGCATAGGGCATGCGCATTTATTAAAGCGATATTAGTGCAGCGCATGTGCAACAAATCTGGACGTAGTCACTTTGCAATAGTTCGAGAATGGAGAAGGATATGGCGGAATGCACTGTACCTGAAATTTATAAAATACACATCAGAGTAAAGTACGAAAACCGTAAAAGATGGGTAAGAGTTATGGGAGCAAACATCACCAGGGCAGATGTAGATAAAGCAGGTAAGAAACTTGTGCATTCTTATTTAATTTTCAATCTACGATGTACCAATTTTTACTTGCACCCATTCTAGGTGTTAGCTCCTGAATAAAAGCACGTTTATCTTAGCTGAATCCGTGGTGTTTCAAACTGTGTCGTGCCTTCAACCCACGGTCGTACCAAACTCGAAGAAGCGACTATATATGGATAAATTAAAGCAATTCCAATGACGGCTACTCTGTGACCGCAGAAGAGGACGTGCTTAGTGTGTCTATCCTAGTAATCATTAGGAATATATCAAAAAATAATTCAAGAACTTGAGGTTCGACGACATTTTTGATGCATTTTAATGATAAATAATAGAATAAATGCACTGAGCAAGGGTGCTTCTGTCCACATAGAAAAGCCCTCATTGATTAACTCCAATATGATGTTAACTAGCTACTATGGAGCTAGGTAACATAAAATAGAGTTAAAAACCTTCTCACTAGAGAGATATTCTCTTCTCTCTCTTGGCAGGACCTTCTTAACGGAAATAAATTCATGTGTAAAGGATGAAATACATTCCGAAACGGAGTTAACGTTTGTTTATGCGGATGTAATTATTTCCAAGTGGAGTTACTTGCATTAGCAACGGAGATAATTTATCTGATACGATAGTAGTATTGCATACATATGGGGGAACAACATCCGTTATTCATTTTAATAACAGCAGTAGGAGTTAAAATTTCTCCATTCGGAAAACTTTTACATTTATTGCAAAATAGTAAAACTGCATAAGAGAGACAAATTGGTCCTTAACGGATTAGGTTGCCTCGGTTAAAGATGTTTTTTCCCCTATGAAAAGCAAAATTTATCTCTGTATTCCATCCGTTTAGTAGCAAAACATTTAACTCCGAAATGGAGGCTCCTTGAACGGATGGTCGCGAGGGAACACCGGAAAAGAGTTAAAACGGTGTTAGATTCAACTCCGTATTTTTATCTGTGTATATTCTTATATTTTTCGCCAACATCTCCGTATAGGCTTCAGTGGTTTTATTTTAAATTATTCCTATATCTTATTAACTTTTCCAAATGGTCAAATAATTTTACCGGTGGATTATAAATAACATTACAATAAATTATTATTGCTAGTAAATTATAAAAATCATTGTTTTCTATATGTTAGTACCTAGAAAAGTACCGCAATATATAAACCAAACAGTAAATATTAAATATTAAGAGTTAAATATCTTCATCTGGTTCCAATTGCAAAAATGAGGCAAATGCGCACAAAAAGTTATAAAGTGTTTGTGTGATATAAGAATTTGCAGAGGAATTGATGTGGTAATAAATAACAGTCAGTGAAAAAACACAGAAATTTAACATATGGAAAGGAAAAATGGAAAGGAAACATGAAGAAGAGGCCACATTATAGAAATTTTTTCTCATTCAAAAAAAAAAAATATTAATAACTTTCTCTGAGTTCCAAAAATCTCAAAAAACTTTTCCACTATTGCACCATCGACTGGCGATGGTTAACTCGCACGAGAGCCAATAAAGTTAACCACTGCCACAACTGGTTCAATAATGCAAAATAGATAGAGGTGTTTGATGAATTATGCAATGACTTATTGAAAGCTTTGCACAAAACAAAAATACTTGGGCAGTATCAACAATGACTGTTGACTCATCAAGAACTATCAAAAATCACTAGACAGTTTTTGCCTTCTCCATTAAGAAGCATATTGTGATATTCTCAATTTATCTGACAGTCCGCTTGAGCTGAGAGGTCATCAGAAAACAAACCCCTCTTCTTGGGCACACTTCTTCAGCTTTATCGCAAATCTATTCATGAATATTTCAAATTTAATTCTAAATAAGGTTAGAAATATTAGTGCGAAGTACGCCGAAGCGTTCATAGTAAATGAATTAACCGGACTTATTTACCGCGACATCAGTTGATTATCAGTCGGTGAATGGTAGATGTAGATACCTCCCGGTACAATAATTTTCGTAAACCCTTATTGTGGGTGAGAAAAACTACCGGCAATAGCTGAATTAACCGCTTGGTACTTACAACTTGCGCGGGCCGGATTGAAAATACGCAGCGGGGCCGGATTTGGATCCGGGCCGTAGTTTGGCGACCCCTAGTGTAGGGTATTGTGCCCTCAGAAATGCTTTTGTTTGTTTATTAGTATACTTTTCGCATTAACAGCTGTAAATGTAAAATTGTTTTATTTAAAAGAAAACAATACGGGCATCTGAGACTTGGTCAGTCTTTACAAATGCCGCGCTTGTTTGTGGACTAGTGTTACATGCTTGAAAGTCGTTGCGAAAATCTTGCGTTACAGCGACCTTTTTCATTTGAGTTTTTCTTTCTCTATTGTGTCATAGTTATTACAACAATATTTTGCGAATATATTTATCTATTTATAGGTAAAGTAATATTTCTCTTTCTTGAAAAAAAAAAACTCTCATTGGTGCTAATGCATTTTGTTATATATGTGGCTTTATTTGATCCTACTCCGTCCTCAGAAGTCTAAATGTATCTTATCATACACATGCATGCTATCTTCAAATTTAATTAAGCCTGACTTTTGCGGAGATGAGGAGTTTTGCATACACTCTAAAATCTATTGATGGTAATTTTGTAATCCGCACAGGGATCTAGGAAAATTCCCCGAAAACAATTCACCGACGGAAAATTCCCCGACTATAATTCACCGACAAACAATTCCTCGATAGGAAAATTCCCCGACAGGAAAATCTCCCGACAAACAATTCAATGAATGGAAAATTCCCCGACTATAATTCACCGACAAACAATTCCTCGATAGGAAAATTCCCCGACAGGAAAATCTCCCGACAAACAATTCAATGAATGGAAAATTCCCCGACAGTAACAAACTTCCCTTCACACTTTATCCCATCCCGGCTTAGGACGAGCAGCATTATACTGGCGTGTTCAGAAGTTTTTTTGTTGTTTTTTTTATAATCGTTTTTTTTTTGTCCCTTTTTTGTTTTTATATAATAGTAATAATAACAATAATAATCGAAAAGGCTTTTCTCGTCATAATTATGTACAGGGGCTATTCTGTTGTCTTAATAAGTAAGGTTGTGGGCTTCGTTTAAAATTCGTTTAAAATTCAGGCAATTATTTTGTGAAAAAACGCACGGACACGTCGATTAGTATTTTTAGTATCGATTTTTTTCACATATATGTACTTTATTTAAAGAGATTAGCATTCTTTTAAATATTTTCGATAACTTGCGTGGTATAGCCCACAACTTTATTTATTAAAAACAATAAAATGTAGTAGCCCTTGTACATAATTATGACGAGAAAAGCCTTTTCGATTATTATTGTTATTATTACTACTATCTATGTAAAAAACAAAAAAAGGACAAAAAACTTCTATTATAAAAAAAACAAAAAAACTTCTAAACTAAGCCGAGATGAAGTGTGAAGGGAAGTTCGTTACTGTCGGGGAATTTTCCATTCGTTGAATTGTTTGGCGGGGAATTTTCCTGTCGCGGAATTTCCCTATCGGGGAATTGTTTGTCGGTGAATTGCAGTCGGGAAATTTTCCGTCGCTGAATTGTTTTCGGGGAATTTTCCGGTTCCCATTAGCACAGAGCCTTATCTTACCTGTTTCTTTAATAACTGGCACTAATGGCGTTGCCCATTCTGAGTTTTCTATTAAAGTTATTACACCTTTCTTTTCTAATTCATCTAATTCTTCATTAATTGCATTTTTCAACGCAAAAGGTATAGGACGCGGTTTACAAAATATAGGTGTAACTGTTGTATCTATCTTTAACTCAACTTTCTCCTCTATATATATCTACCTAACTCTTCCTTAAAAAGATGTTCATATTCCCGTAACAGTGCTGGTAAAGTTAAACCAGCTGTGATTGTGTTTATGTTAGAGCTTACCGAATGTTCTATCTTAAAATTAAACACATTCATAAGATCTCTCCCAATTAAAGGAGTCGAACCGTTTTTAATAACAAGTAATCTACAATTATCTATCTTAGTTTTGTTGTATTCCATAGTTACAAAAATCTCACCTTCTGGTGTTATAGTACTACGGTTATATGATTTTAAACGGACATTGGTACTTTTTAACAATTTAGTGTCAAAATTTGTCTTGAAAATTCTCTCAGGCAATACGATAACACCAGCTCCAGAATCAAGTTCCATTATCAACGGTTTATTATTTACTAACATCTTAACTTCAATAAGTTTAATATAATTATTATTATTCGAGGTTGTAAAATACATTTCCACAAAATTTAATTCTTTATTTTGACTATTTGTCTTTGACTCTAAAGAGCTATTTACCGTTTCTACGTAATGTGTATTAAATGGACAAACTTTGGCTAGGATTCCCACCTTCTTACATATCTTGCATTTATACTTTTTATATTTACGATTTCAGAAATTAGTTTTGGCTTTAGACTGTGGTAAAATTTTGTTAAAACTTTTTTCTGATACAGTGATTCTTATGGATTAAGGCGTAGAATATAACACCAGCCCTGTTACGTATTGGAAAAGTGGAAAGAAAATACGACTTGTTACTAATATACTATGAGGCAGCAATGCCATCGTACGATGTGCATGGTGTAACAAACTCTTGTTTCAAACAGTTCTTTGAGACGTTTTGATTACACCAAACATTTATTTCACCCACTCAGAGTGTTTTTCCGCAGAAAAAAAAATGCGTAATACATACTTATATGTAGTCTGCAGGTTTGCAAAGTTTCATAATTTTCTGAATTCGTGATCTTGTTAGTAACCAATCAATGTTGGTTTGCCTTATTGGTCCGCATGGTCTTTTGTGCTTTGCCTGTAAGTATATATTTTCATGCATATATCTGTCATAGGCAGATCAAATTGCAATAAAAAAACACAATTTGAACGCTAAAAATCAACGCCAAAACAATGTGCATTGCTAACACACAGTGTGAATATAGTAAATAAATCAAGGAAATGTAGAGAAAGATATTTAAAAATTCGGTGGAAATTAATTGTAGGTTTTAACGCTCCACTCACGGACGGTAGAATAGAATTACAAAAATAAATAACAGGTACAAAAACAATCCTGTCGAAGCTTGAAATTGTTCAGGCAGTGGGGGTGATGAGAGAGGCGAGAGGAGAGTTGTTATGCGGCTACCGTGTGTATAGGACACCTGGTCCGAGCTAACCTGTGGACGCCCTTAATTACAATTATTAACTACTAGCGTGCTCTGGGTTGCAGGCATATTACCGATGAGATTAACTCCAGTGCCTTGTTTTTCTCTTTGTTATTATCATCATTATTATTTTCTTTTTGTTAGTTGTGTACCGTTAATAAATTTAACAGCGAGGCGGCTGCATTACCCGCGGACTAGGAAACTGTTGGTCGCATTTTTCTTTAAATCATGCACTGTTAAGTGTAATATAAAACGTGATTGATGTTAGGCCGGCGATGCTCTGACCAGTCTGTTACTAATTACCGTATTTCAAATTTAATTAAACTTACAAGCTTCCGATACTTTTCTATTTTTTTTTTTCTTTCTTTGTTTAAAAGTTTACAGTACTTAAACGAGTTATTGATTATTTTAGAGAGTTTATGAAATTACTACAAATTTACTTAACTTGATTTTCTTTTAAAGTGTTCAATATATTGGTCTATGTTAAGAACCAACGACATCATCGACATAGACATTTTTTTTTCCGATTTTAAAACTAGAAAGTGTGCAGTAAAAGCAAAAATATATATATATATATATTATAAAAAAGACTATATAGAAAAAACAGAATTACTTTTAAATGATACAAGAACTTATAAGTTTTTAGACAGAGATCCAATTTCGGTTACACAGAGAAGACATAATGAGCTTATAAAAAAATTAAAAACGAAAAAAGAAATGAGTGATAATGATGCTAACATATAAAGCAGTACCATCTAAATTATATTGTTTACCTAAAATACATAAACAGAATATACCGATGCGTCCCATTGTTAGCTCGGTTAACTGTGTTACATATAAATTTAGCAAAATTTTTATCCAACATTCTTACTTTGGCCTTCTCTGAAAATACTTCTTATAATATTAAAGATACTTTCACTTTTGTTAGTACTAATTAAAAGGAATGATTATACCTGAAATTTTATGTTGATATCTTTGGAATGTTGTTGTCCATTATTTACAAATATTTCAATAGATTTAGTAATTGATATTCTAATACAAAAATGGTCTTTAAATTGAACCACACACTACAATTTCGAAAGATAATTTTATACTATTATTACGTTTTGTTTGTATAATTGTTATTTTTCTTTTATGAATAAATTTTATCTACAAATTTTTGGTACAACCAATTGGGTTCCCCAATTAGTCCAATTTTGGCAATGATTGTTATGGATTGTTTATTAGATGCTGTTATAACTAAATTACCTTTTCAAAATTCCATTTATTTTTAAATATGTTGATGACATTATTTGTTCAATACCTAATGATAAGGTAGATATTACTTTAAAGATATTCAATTCGTATAATCATCATTTACAATTCACTGCTGAATTGGAAAATGATTGTTTATGTACCTTTTCTTGATACCCAAAGTTTATAAGATCAGAGAATAACATTATCATTTTAGATTGGTATCAAAACCGACATCTTCTGGTAGATTTACTAACTTTTACTCTAATTCATCCTATAAATCAGAAATATAATACTGTGATTGCTATGAAAAACAGAATTACACAAATTAGCGACACAAGGTTTCTTAACGACAATTTAAAAAAGTTATTTAAATTTTTTTCCAATAACGGCTACCCTAAAAATATTCTTTCCAAATTAATTTACTTTCTAAATTCCTTACATGAACATATAAATACTAATACAACTACCACTTTTAAATATTATAAATTACCTTTCGTAGAAGGTTTAACTAATGAAGTAATTAAACATTTTAAAGATTTTAAAAATATCAAAATTGCGAAGTATAATATAACAACCATAAGAACAATCTTTACAAAAACTAAAGACAAGATACCAATTCTGGACCAAAGTGATTTGGTATAATAATATTCCTTGTCGTGATTGTCAAGGTTTGTTATATCGTCAACTTCTCAAATGCTAAAGAATAGAATAACCAACATAAAAGTGATAGTCGTATAGGTAAACGTTCATGTGCCTTGTCTTTACATTTTTAAAATTTAGACCACAATTTTAATTATGATAATACTAAAATTCTTGATGTTGAAAGTAATTACAAAAAGCGGTTATTTCTAGAAATGGTTCATATTAACAGTAATCAAAATTTCAAAACAGACACAAATCAACTCAACCATATTTATTGCAACATTTTAAATAATACATAGTAACATTACCTTGTTTACAAAAATGTTTTTTGACTTTTAAAAAATTCTAAATTTAAAAAACGTATAATTTGATTATTATATTTGAACTTTGTAAGTATTATTTTAAATATTTTATTACTATTGGTTCATATTCTTTGTAATATTGTAGATGTCCTCCTGAGGAAGTCATAAATATATGACGAAATATTGAGGTTATTTAGCAGTTTTATTTTAAAGACCGTATTACCCATATAGCTTAGTTTATTCTTCAACGAAGTTCCGGTCGGTACTCCTTTTCAAATTATATATATATGTATATATATAATGTTAATAGAAATCTGTCGGATAACAAAAGCATTGATTGTACCATAAGCAGAATAAAATGTAACATGCTTACAAGGGATAATAAACATTAAACAATATTAGTATAGTTTGCGCGCTAACGAGAAGTGGAGGTCATCGGAGAAGGTTTGATCCTACAATCTTCCTACTTATTTAATTTACGAATTTATTCATCTCACAAGTAAAATCTGCTTTGCTAAAACCGAAACTGGTCACAGAAAGATTGTAGTAAATAATAAATTAATTAGGAGGTAGGGGAAGGTGGGGTAAGATGGGAACATTAAGCTTTAGAACACGGCATCAGGATTGCAAATTGATATACAAGGTTCTAAGCACGCTTGTTGCAACCTTTAAACATTTATCTGCTGATGGATGAATTTACAATTTTTTGATGGATACTCTTGACGTTGTGAGAAAATTTTGAAAAGAAATGTGTAAATACAGGTAAGTTAAGAATGGGTCATACCATAAATCTAGGTGATAGGTAAAAAAAAAATAGATTCTTAATATATTCTTAAAAACATGCAAGAACAAAGCTTAAACTCTTTAAAGCGGAACTACTTAAAATAAAAAAAAAATACAATAACGATAAGAATATTAAACTTAATCTTCACAATTGAGACAATAGAAGACGAACTCATCCACGTTATTCGCACAGCCTCCATGTACCCCACCTCGCCATCCATGGCATTGTATCAATACTTCCCCTTACAATACTAACATTGAGCGTCATCTTCCTCAACAGACGAACTTGATTATTTCCTTGACGTTTTCTAAAAATCTATCTCTTTGCTTTCCTTACAAAATTCGGCTTCTTGATCTCTTCTGTTTTCTTCTTTGTCATTTTTTTTCCTTTAACTCTCCCTCAGCACTAGTTGCCTTAGGGATTCTCCAGACTTCTATTTTCTTGTAGCAGATTTTTATACGTAGTGCTTGTAAAGATTGTTGTCTTTCCCTTGTTACGCTTTGATTGAACCTGTACTTTATTCCTAACATGAGAAATAGGCATTATGTCTTCGAGAAAGCATAATGGCATATCCAGACATAACGGTCCAGACTGAAGAGTGAGATAGTGATGTCCCCATGTTGCCCCATATCAATAGCCCCATCTTGCCTCTTTGGGACATTTTCTGGTTGTGTTATAACATATTAAATATTTGAAATAAACAAATAACGCACTATAGAAAATACATGCAATACATGTCAATTAATAAGCACAGAAAGGTGTAGTTGTAAATAATTTACTTATGCTTCCGACACTGGCCGTTGAACTCACTATCAAAATAATAACGAAATTCTGGAAATTGCAAAGTTCACGCACAAACAGCAATAACTTTGTTATTATGACTAGTAAAGTTTCCTACATTACAACAAACATAAAACAGCACTTCTCAATATTAGGACTGCTATTATTTGACAGATGCTTACTGGCGTTTTGTAGATAAGACGATGTCCCCATCATGCCTCGTGGCCCCATCTTGCTCCACCCTCCCCTACTGCATATTCATTCATTCATTTCATTAAGTTAGGGTGGGCACCTAAAGTCCGGGCACTTGAGCTATGTGCTCATTGTACCATCCCTATTAAGTCTCTTATTTTCACTCAAGCGGCTTGGTGTTCTCTATAAAGCCCAGTGGAAACTTGAGAACCTTCGAGGGCTCACTACGTGCCTGGTCTCTGTTCGGTATGGAGATTTTCACCTTTTCAGTGAAGATAATCTCGGGTGCCATGCTGTCCGTGGGCATTTGCAGCAATGGCCAGGTACTGCATATTTTATGCGTCTAAAAAATAATAATAAACATTCAGCATGGGAACATGATCTACATACATAAATATTTTGAACAGTTCCTACCACCTAACCTGGCGGTTACACATTACTATAAAGTGATTTCGACCATATTTGTCCTTATTTCAATTCTAGGTGACTTTAAGGGAAAAATGTATCAGCCACAGAAAGAATTAAGCTTAACAACGTTGTTATTAGAACTGGTAAGAAACAAACAATTTGTGAGATCTGATTAATATTTAATGTTTTAGCATCAACTGCTCTTTTTTTACTTAACCAAGCCTTTTTATACCATTCCGATTAGATTTGGTTGAAAGCTAACGATCTAGAACAGAAGTATGGAACAGCTTTGAAATTGATGATTATAAAAATAAATGATATATATTTACTGGAGACCACACAGCAAAATATTGTTAAAATATCATTACTAAAATTTTAGTAAATAATAACACAAAAAATATTCTTAGAATTTTTTATATCTTCATGAAACAATTCAGAGGAATTATTTATTTTTGTAAAGAAATGGGTGTAAATATATAAATCGAATAACAAAGAAACGATGGAAAATGCTGGTATATTTCGATTATAAATGAAATCTTCAACAATCTTCAATTGATTTCGTATTTGATGTGACTCTTAACATCAAGTGTTTTAGAATTAAAAATGTATTTAATTAGATCGAAACAATACCAACTGAACGGAACACAGCGATTATCACCCCAGTGCGTAAAAAAGGCAGCTACAACGACTGCAACAATTTTAGAGGAATCCCAGTGCTTTACATCACCTGCAAACTGTATGAATATAATTATAATAGAACAAAGGCTAAAACAAAAAATAGAAAAAAGAGAAACACTTAGCGATGCACAAGAAGCTTTTCGAGCAGGAATTCATCATCAATCAACACAGGATTGGATATTTACAGTAAGACAAATCGTAGGGAAAATAACGTCGACAAATAGCAAAATGTTTGTGGCAGCAATAGATTTTGAAAAAGCATTTGAAAGCATAGAAAGAGAGATCTGGAAAATCTTAGAAGCGAGAGGAATAAACGTAAAACTCATTGAAATAGTCAAAGTCTATACGAGTCAGTATTCGTGCCTATGCTCATATATGGAAGTGAATCATCAACTAACAGGTTAAAACAAAAAATAACAGCTTCTGAAATAAAAATTCTACGGAAAATTACAGCAGCGAGTAAACTAGATAAAATTAAAAATGAAATAATAAGAAGCGAACTAAAAGTAATGAGTGTAACAACAGAAAGTGAGCTGGTTCAGACATGCTATTCGAATGGACGAAAACAGAACAGTGAAAGTAGTGCCACGGAAAGTTCCACCACATAGAAATAAGTTAGATTTAAGAAAGAGATGTGTTCAGTGATAACAATAAGATTACCGGAACCTCGTCAGCACTTTACGAGTATCACGCTCGTGAAGGATTGGCGACGAGGTATTGGGAATTCAGGTTGTGATCTCCAAAGCGTGTGGTGTGAATAAAGTTAGGAATAAATTGTTATAAAGTGTTTCAATAAATATCACCGCAGCCCCAGGGGTTACGTATTTTTAATATTCCCTACTTATACATAAGATCAGAGAAGCGAGGAGCTCAACCGCCAACCCTTGAGCAAAGGGGCGCGACATTTAGGGAAAGTCGAGACATTTGGTGGAGGCGCCGGGCAGATGAACTTTCCATCTCTCTTTTTGAGCTTATTAGAAAAAAAACTGAATGCTACTGTTGATTGGGCAATCGAAGGAAATTTAATTAGAGAAATAAGTAGTTAGGTTAGGTATAAGCAAATAGTGGAACTTTGGTGGATGCTCCCGAAAAATTAAAACTCAAATATGCTGGAGCATATTTTTCTTGGAAGAGGGGGTAATGCGACGGAAAGTTCCACTACATAGAAATAAGTTAGATTTAAGAAAAAGATGTGTTCAGAGATAACAATCAGATTACCGGATCCTCGTCAGCACTTTTCGAGTACCACGCTCGTGAGGGATTGGCGACGAGGTATTGGGAATTCAGGTTGTGATCTCTGAAGCCTTTGGTATGAATAAAGTTAGGAATAAATTGGAATAAGGTGTTTCAATAAATATCAACCGCAGCTCCAGGGTAAGTACTTTTTAATATTCCCCATTTATACATAAGATCAGAGAAGAGAGTAGCTCAAACCCCCAACCCTTGAGCAAAGGGGCGCGACATTTAGGGAAAGTCGCGACATTTGGTGGAGACGCCGGGCAGATGAACTTTCTATCTCTCTTTTTGAGCTTATTAGAAAAAAAAACTGAATGCTACTGTTGATTGGGCAATCGAAGGAAATTTAATTAGAGAAATAAGTAGTTAAGTTAGGTATAAGCAAATAGTGGAATTTTGGTGGATGCTCCCGAAAAATTAAGGCTCAAATATGCTGGAGCATATTTTTTTTGAATTGGCGACGAGGTATTGGGAATTCAGGTTGTGATCTCCGAAGCCTTTGGTGTGAATAAAGTTGGGAATAAATTGGAATAAGGTGTTTCAATAAATATCAACCGCAGCCCCAGGGTAAGTACTTTTTAATATTCCCTATTTATACATAAGATCAGAGAAGCGAGTAGCTCAAACCCCCTAGGTTGCGGATAAGTAAGTGGGTATTTAATTTAACTTTAAGTGAATGCTAATTTGAATTTTTATATTTTGTTTTTGTCATTTAAATATGATTAATTAATTAATTTCACCATTTTTTTTTTCTCAGTGTAGGCAAAAGGTGGATAACCAATTGACAAGGACAACTATTATCTTGACCTATTGATGTAGCCAGAAACAGTCCGGAACCGTTGCACTGGCAGCGGTACGTAGCTGTTTCCCTAAGATACAATAAGCGATGTTCATCAATGCAACTGTCCATGTAGAAATTGAGAACTGCCCACAAAACCAGTTTGAGCACTCGAAAAGTGGGGAAACTACAAAAGCAAAATAAATGAAAATAAAACTAAATTATAATTAAAGCGTAAGTACACAAGCGAGCGTGGTCGGTGATGACCTGAGGTCAACAACTCTGCCTGTCTCCGCCTACTCCGTGTCTGCCGATCGCCGCACCAGCGTGGTGGATATCTGGAGACGACGATAGACGGAACGGCACTGCCGGCGATGCCGGGATCCTAGGGAGACCACGAAGGGACCCAAGGGGCACCGCGTATAATGCACGTATTGCGTATCGGTGATGGGGCTACGATTTCAGGAAAGTGCAAGTGCCGGCTCGCCTATGCCCGTGATCGTTCAAGGACGTCGGGTGTAGCCGATGTCCCCGGCCTGGTTTTTGGTCTCGTTCTCGCTAACAACGCACGAACAGGCCACGAGAATCAAAAGGGACCAAGCCAGAACGGAGATGGCCGATCGGCGGGCTGGTTGACCAGCGCCAGCGCGCGCTTGGCTCGCGCCCGCATGTCATCCAACAAATGAATCCAAATTATTTCAATTCTGCACCGTAATAATTATCTATCCTTATACTTGCAACGTTGGGTATTCCAACTACTCCTGGGTTGGTTAAATTAACCCTTCAATGATACGCGCACCTAATCCGAACATCGTCACACGCATCGGGTCTGTTAGGCCCTGATTTCATTTTGATAAAAGAAAATAGTATGTTTGGGTTGTAATAAATTTAGTATTGCGTTGTTGGTTAATACAAACATCGTCGTAATTAATAAAAAGTTTTTAATTCTATGACAGTCTTAATAATAATTTTAGAAACTAAAATATGACTCATAGTAACTCTGGTTAGTTGAATATAAATTATTCATAAAATATGTAAACATTTCAACATAAATAACATAATAATAACATAAGATAGACTGAAAATAACAAATAAACACTAGTAATGTAAAGAAAATCTTTGGAAAAAAAAACAAACAAAAATAATTTTATATTCCTAACATTACTCAAACGTTTGTGACCTCTCGAAAATATTTACCTTGAATTTTTTTTGTAACAACCCTAACAGCCAGAAATATTACATAGATAATTTTAAAAATATATTTTATAAATATTTTTCGTGAGAGGTTTTTGAATATATTTTTCATATTTTTTTCTAAATATAGATAAAATATTCAATTAAAATATTTATTCCATATTTTAAAATTAATGTAAGCTCTATATTTTTTCTAAAATATTTGTAAAATATTTATATGAAAATTGAGATTTTTTATGCAATATATTTAATTTGTCAAAATGGACTAAAATTGTTCTTGGTTATTTAGAATGTATAACGTCGATAACGAAAAGTTGAAACATACATAGAGTTGTCTAAAAGGCAAGAACTTGTTTTTTCACACTCACCATACAAGTTGATAATGAATAATTCTGCCATCTTTTAAGGCATACTGAAGGTTTATCAAATTAATCACTATTTTTTAATTGAAGTATTCTAAGTAAAAAACAAACGTATTTATTATCATTTTATTTGAATAAGCACAATAAAAATGAAAATACTCATTTTAAGTCTAACCTTGGCTGGTGCCAGGTACAACCCTATGGCTTTTTTCATATCTTCGGTAGTAGCGCTCTCATGGCGTTTCCTTGTGGCCTCTAAAACAATGCGACTTGTATTAGATCATACCATGAATAAAACATCGTACAACATTATCAACACCTACTAATACATTTGGAGCATTTACAATAATTGGAGTGGTAGCTACATTCTAATACTTACGATACTTATTTTTACTTATTTCATAATATTTGAAAACATTCTACGTACAAAAATAAAACAACACAACGTATTCTAACCTCTATTTGAGGTTATGACGCTTATCTACCGAGATGAATCTCTTAAGCAAATCAACTAGCAATTATATTATTAAACAATTTCTGTACATAGCGATATTGAGCATTCCAATTATCTTATAAATACCATGACATGTTCAAAGTTTTGCTTACCTCGTAGTCACCACAAAAACTAATACACACCCGCAACAATTAATTACACAGTTAACCGTAATCTGCCCTAATCGTATACTATTATAAAACTATAACATGTAACGGACAAACGAATGAAAACGTTGATGATACGCACGTGCGCGTATGCATTCTATGTACCTAATCCATAGACGCATAAAAATACTAATCATATAACACCGGCACCGTAATGAATAGAGGTGTTGTGTTGACGTTTGCAACTTACAAATATTACAAATATTAAATACAAAACGCATATATAATTAATAGAAAAGTTGCAGCGCTCAACTTAGATTCTAATTAAATCATATTAGATGTATATTATCTAATTTAATCTTTAAACTATCATTTTAAATAGGTACATACCTACTTAATATGTATGCATATTTTACCCATTTTATATTATTCGTCCTACGCACCAAATGTACAAAGCAAAAATTCAATCTTTTTTTTTATATGAAATAATATTTACAGAAATACAAAGCAAAATATTCTTGCAGAGTTATGAAAAATATATTGAGAAAAACATTTGCAATAAAATATTATTAATGCTACATAACATATATATTTTTTAAATGTTTTCCTAATATTTTCTATATATAATTTTATGCATATTATAATTAATATAATATTCAAGAAAGAGTTAATATTTTTTAAATATTTATAAAATATGAAATAAATATAGTTGGTCACTGGGAGAATTTGCAAAACACAAAAGCTAAGTGATATCGTTAGGAAGTGGCAGTTAATTATAGGAAATGTTAATGATTTTGAGTGTACGCTTGTGGGCCACGTTTTTTGAGATGTGAATAATTTTCCTTACAAAGGAAGAGTTCAACTGGGCAATTCAAGAAAGAGATCAACACATACATAAAGGTAGTGAGGTAAGTGTGTAACCGGGTAAGTGTGTAGTTTGGCTATATTTTATTTAAAATTGAAATACGGACGCCTCTTGTTATAGATACTAAATTTCATACTAGTTTTACAAATAAAAGTTCGCATCTCCTAAACGTGAAATAAACTTGAATATCTTGTGAATATATCATACTTATTAAACAGGCATCAGTATAGTATTACACTCTGGCCGAACTAAGGATAATGCTATTTATATATTAAATGCGGAACGATTACACACTGCTCCATTTTGCTGGGTAAGTGTGTAGTATTGGGACAGTGTTTAGAGTTTTTTTTTTTTCTAGTATAAGCCGTTTGATCAGTTATAAAAGGCGTATCTATTGAAGGCTTACACTGTGTATATACTTATCGCACTTCTATGTGTAAAAATTTATCAAAAATGTCTTATTATGTGAACAGTTAAAAAATATTATAATGTTATGTAGCATTAATAATACTTATTGCCAAATGTTTCTCAATATATTTTCATAACTCTGCAAGAATATTTGCTTTGTATTTTCGTAATATTTATTTCATAATAAAAAAAAGATTGAATTTTTGCTTTTGTACATTTGGTGCGTAGGACGAATAAATAATAATGGGTAAATATTGCATTACCTATTTAAGTAGGTATGTACCTATTTAAAAGTGTTAGTTTAAAGATTTAAATTAGATATTATATTATCTAATATGATTTAGTTAGTATCTAAGTTGAGCGCTGTAACTTTTCTATTCAATATATCTTGCGTTTTGTATTTAATATTATTTGTAATATTTGTAAGGTTGCGGACGTCAACACATACCTCTAGTTCATTTACGGACGGTGGCTGGTGTTATATGATTTAGTATTGTTTATGCGTCTAATGGATTAGGTACATAGAATGCATACGCGCACGTGCGTATCACTACGTTTTCGTATTCGTTGTCCGTTACATGTTATAGTTTATAATAGTATACGATTAGTGGAGATTAGGGTTAACTGTGTAATTAATTGTTGCGGGGTGGTGTTTTAGTTTTTGTGGTGACTACGAGGTAAGCAAAAACTTTGAAGCATGTCATGGCATTTATAAGATAAAATTGGAATGCTTCAATATCGCTATGTAAGAAATCGTTTAATAATATAATAGTAGGAGATTTTATGCATCCTATATGTAGTGCATCGAAGTATTTAGAATTGCTACCACTCCAATTCATTGTAAATGCTCCAAATGTATTAGTACGGTGTTGATAATGTTGTACGATGTTTTATTCATGGTATAATCTAATACAATTGGCATTGTTTTAGAGGCTGCAAGGAAACGCCATGAGAGCGCCACTACCGGAAGATATGAAACAAAGCATAGTTGGTACCTGGCACCGAGCCAGGTAGACTTCAAAATGAGTATTTTTCTTTTATTGGCTTATTCTAAATAAAATGATAATAAATACGTTTGATTTGTTATTTAGAACACTTCATTAAAAATTAGTGATTAATTTGATAAACATTCAGCATGCCTTAAACTGCCCAGAATTATTGATTATTACACTTGTTATGGTGAGTGTGAAAAAATCAAGTTCTTGCCTTTAGACAACCTCTATGCATTGTTGTTCACTTTTCGTTATCCGACGTTATACATTCTAAATAACCAAGAACAATTTTTAGTTCATTTGACAATTAAATAGATTGCATAAAAAATCTCAATTTTCATATAAATAAATATTAGAAAGAATATTGCGCTCACATTAATTTTAAAATATGGAATACACATGTCTTTAATTGAATATTTATCTATAGTTTAGAAAAAAATATGAAAAATATATTCAAAACCTCCGAAAATATTTATAAATATATTTTAAAAAATATCTATGTAATATTTCTGGTTTGTTAGGGCTCACCAACTCAATATACCATTTTAAATTTCAAGCACTTGCTTGCAAATGCTTTCCTTTCTTACGTCTTTCAGATCAGAACGAAAACAGGTTCGACTCCTCTGCTTGTTTACACAAATCCGTACATGAACAAACAAACGAGGAAGGAATCTAATAACATGCTGCCGTGCATGTAGCGAAGAATAAATAGATTAACATTTATGTATATATGTATATTTTCCTCTCTTAATTGCTGCGACATAAGTAACGTTTGACATGGAAAGGGATCGATTTCCAGAATTTAGTGAGATAGGATAATGTACACCGTTTTTCTCTTCTGCTGGAAGTGGTAATCTGCTTTTGAAAATCGGAAGCTTTCTCGTATTTCGCTAATAATGTCCTTTGTTTTTTGAAGCATTTTAATGATTATTATACGCTTTCTAGAAGTAAGAATTTTCTTATAAAAGGGTGAAAGATCAAAATATATTTGTCCGGTCTATATTATGGAGACAATTTGGATGGCGCCCGAGGCGTGGACGTAAAAAAAAAGCTATATAATTGAAAGTAAAATATTTGATTGAAATGATTTAAAAGATAATCATTTTGCTATTAAATATATTTAATTAACATTACGCTAGATTTATGGATACATTCACTATATTTAATTGATAATAACGATGAAGTAACCGTTTTCCTACAAACGCGTACAAGCGTACTTCATATCCACGGTATTCAATTGTTACTACGTAAAAGCAGTATCTGTAGTATACTATGGCAAGACAAGGACGGAGACAAAACAAACTGGTTATCATTTCCAGCTGATGTGCCTTTTATTTTTAGATCGTTTTTTTTTGTACTCACTTTTATGTAGGTATATCCACTCGGCGCAAGTGGTCTCGAAATGGCCAGAGGAAAGTTAAAAACACATGATAATGCCACTCAGTGGGCGCAGGCAAAAATTAACCGGTCCGTTCTGGGTATATTTACAGTCTAGATTGGTCAGTATCATTAAAATTATGTATCACCGATATTATATTAGCGGATGACCGCAAATCATTCCTCTAATCCTGATATGTTTTTTTTTTTATGTTCAACTGCCTGCCAGCTTGATTTACATGTAACACATGCTTCTATATTCCAAAAGAGTCTATAATATTTGATGTATGTTGTATTTTAGATGACGCACAGTGTTGTAAAGGATGGACAAAATATGTAAACAAATTATGTTTTGTTTTACTAGTTGAACCATTCTAGTTGTTTGCAATTAGGGTAAGTAAATCTATTCTATTCGAATTCAACTCTCCAGCAAAACCTTGTAGATGCTTCTGCAGGGAACTTGTTTTTTATTATTTAAAATAGGTCCCGCTTTTGTTTGGTAAGGTTATGTTACTTTTCTAGGTTATTAGTACTAATAAACAGTATTGCCAGTGGCATTTTGAATTAATAAAAAGTATTGAATTTTCCCAAATTGTCTATTTCAAAATCCTTTAAAATTATTCCTAATTTTTCTTAAACTTAAAATGCGTATCTCAAAAGGTTAAAACCGTCTCGTGATTTAAGCTTAAACCCTAGTCCTACCAACGTTTTATCGTAACGTTCCTACCAAGGTGTGCCTCACAGGCACACATCTATTCTGTACACATTGTTATGTAATATATAGCAAAATATGCATAATTTATTTCATGTAGTAGGTATAACAGTAAGATTAAAAATATAGAAAAAATATTGTGTGTCAGAAGATATAATTTAAAAATAGTACAAGATAGTAAAATATTTGAAAGTTATTTATGTAGTTGCAATTTGTGCACGTGAGTATTTTCTTCTGAATGTTCACCCACAAACCGTTTGCTTAACACTTATCACATAACTGTGTTGACATTCTGCTTTTCTCTTGATGGGAAATTATAAGCACCGTTTTCGTTTTCTTACTTTCGAGCCGAAGACTCCCCTGTGGTTGGTACTGATTCAACGTAGTTTGTATCAATGAAGTATGACTTTATGCAAGCCACTCAACTACCGACGTTAATTTGCCCAGTACTAATTCTGTTGTAATTTCTCGTAAGAAAATTTTTGCGAAGTCTTCGTTTTTTGGAAATATGCCAGTCAGATGGATTATTTCTCCAAATGACAAATGAAGCTACTCCACACACATCAATTATATTGAAAAAATAGACCAAGGCCACCTATTAGTTTTTGCGTTTCACTGAATATTATGTACCATCTGATCAAGTGTATCCACCCTCCTTTCGTGGAATTGTAGTACTTATTGATTTCAGATTTATTTTTTATTTTCCTCATCAATGGTGGAGTCGTTGTACATTGTAGATAATTAATATGACACAGCGATTTTTCTTAGGTACCTAAAGTACCTAGATACCATTGTCTTCTGAAAACCAAACAAGTTGCTTTCAATATTCCGTCGCCTGTGAGGTAAAAATTTGGTGGTATGCAGCGCTTATTTTTTCTGAGCGTTTCCTACACAAGTTAGGCCTTTGGTAAGCAAACTGGATGCAAGCTCGTAGCTGGTGAAGAAGTTGTCGAACGCTAATATTCCTTTTAGTTTTCAGAAGAAGGTTTCACAAAGTCTTCAACCACCTTTTGCGCTAAGTTTTCTGCTCTGTGAGACCTTTTTTCCTAAGTACGGTATACCACGTAACGGACAACTAGTTCCACTATCGCATATCCCACCAAATTTCATACCGTACTTATCTGGCTTGCTTGGCAGGTTCTGTCGGAAAGATACACGACCTCTAAAAGGCACCAGTTGTTCATCGATGGTTAGATTACTGCCAGGAATGATAATTTCAGCAAGTTTGTTTAACACGGTCCCAAGGTCTCTAATTTTGGTGCCAATTGTCCTTTTGCCTTCGGAGGGTTCTGGTCGCTTTATCGTCAAAACGAATAATCTTAGTAATTGAGTTAAATATATTCGCGACATACACGCTCGATAAACAGGATTTCCATATAAAGGATTCCATAGCTCATTATAATCCACCATTCCTTGTTTATTTCTTCCAGCAGTAATCAAAAGCCCAAGAAAGCACGGATTTTCAACGTCGTCAACTGGTTTCCACAAATCGCCAAGATACGAACAGCCTCCTTATTAGTGAAAGTAACACAATACCAATAACCGTATCATCAAAAAACAAATTGAATGCGTCACAAGGAGTATCAACATGCACTCCAGGTGAGTTTCACTTTGTTCAAAGCTGTGTAATTATGTTGTGTGCACTGTTTTTCCATGGCAATCGGCTGGCATTCCCTGGGTTCCATCTTTCCAATAAAAGTTTGCGAATGGCCGGGCGGTTCATCATTAGCATCACTATCGTCACTTCCTTCTTGTTCATCGCTTTCTTCATCGCCAGTTTCTTGATAATCCGCTTCACTAGAAGAGGTTTCGTCATTTGGCTCTTCTTCGTCTTCAACCATCATTTACATTCTTCCCAAATCCTCATCACTTTCGTACAATGCATCGAGCAACTCCTTTCAGTTAGTGGCCGGCGTCGGTCAGTCAACAATCGGTCATACTTTTCTGCATAAATTTCAAAACCAAATAAAGCATAAAACAACAAATCTATTTTTACTGGGTCAATCAAAACTTTATTTTGCTTCCTGGTCTATACTATACTCTCCATAGGTAAAGAAATAAAATTAACCAATGACACCTTAAAACGGCCCATGCGTTCGTTAGGAAGTCACAAATACACTGGATAGCAATGCAGTTTGTAAGCTGACTGTTTTAGCAAAACGCATTTAGGGAATTCCCCTTCATATGCAACTGGAAGTTCTTACATACAAGGGGAAGTCCCGAAATATAAAAGCATATCTATTACGGGGGATTTACCCACATACCTAGTTTTAAATAACGTAGCAATGCATTTTATAGTATAATAACAGTATGTGCCTCAAAGACACACCTTGGTAGGACGTGTCGGTAAATTTATGTTAATTTTTTTAGTAAAATAGGAAAAATATTTTTAAAAAATTTTTATGTCATTCTGTGTTAAATAGTTTATTTTGAGAATACAAAAATCCTCCAGTCTGTGGGCAGTTAACTTACAAAGTTCCAGCAATTTCAAAATCAATTGTGCCTCAAAAGCACACCTTGGTAGGTTTAGGGTAAAAGTGTTTATTAGTGTATCCTCTATACGGACATGAGGAAAATCCTGCCCCAATTTGCCCTTTGTATAATAATAAATGTTTATTTGAGGAAACTCCACTTTAATAACTATGGTTGTCTACACGGAGTGACAGACCACTCCCTCATGAAGAACCAAGGCATAACTACAACAGGTATAGTATTACTCAGGTGTCTTACATTGCCTGTGAACGTCATCGGATCAATTGACGGCTGTATCATAGAAATACATTAGCAAAATTTGCCTGCTCACAACTGTCATGATGCCTCCTGCAATTCACCAGCAAAACAGCGTTTTCCATTTCGCACATATCCGTGAATTTCTAAGTTAACAAATGAATAATGTCAACTAGGTGACAGTTCATATGAAGTTGTGAGTCAAGTGAAATGGCGTTTTTCAGGAAAGGTAAAAAACATATCATGAACTTTTAATATAAATAAGTGTTCTCTACAAGATTGTGAAAAAAAAATGTTATGGGTTATCTACACTACACAGCTGGATACGAACATTCGAATGTTTGCTGCATATGCCTACAGCTAACCTTTAAAAACTTGGCAAGTCAGAGGACCGGAAAATAAGCAAATTTTTGAAAATGAGAAGAAAAGGATACAGTTAGCTTTTTAAACACAAATGGGACTAATAGTTGACCTACCCAGGCAAGGATTTGGAAGTTCGAATGATGGAAACACTGCCAGACGATTTTTCGGTAATCCTAAAATTAGTGCGGAGATGACTGGGATTGACCACGAATTAATTATAAATTTTTCAAAAATTTTACGTGTGATTTTGTCGGGAAAAAATATTAACCTCGAAAAAATGAGTAAGCTGACTGGTACTACATGCCCACTTCTAATGCATGGGGTAGATATAATAGATTTCTTTGATTTGCCTATAGGACAGTTAAGTGAAGAAGCATTAGGAGCTATGCATAAAATGTTTCCCAAGAATAGATTTAAACCATACACGAAGAATTCAAGGGAAAATACGTGTATGCTGGATTTAATGAAAACCTCCTTATTATGTCTGATCCTTATATTGGTTCTAAAAGACATGTGTTAAGAAACCAAAGAAAATGTCATCCCGATATCCAACAATTTTTTAATAAGCATGAATTTGATGGCAATGGCACTGATCATGAGATTATAATTTAGGTTTCACTATGAGTTCCGAAGAATCAGACTAATAACATTCTACTACTTTTTTGTTACAGTTGTTTCTGATTAACTATTAATTTGAAGTTATTTTACAAAGACACATTAGACATTTCGTTTAGTTCCACTTAAGTATCAGAATAATGATATGTTACTTTGATTTAAATATTTTTCTAGTTAAAATTAATAGGAAATATTATTTGTATACTTATCCCCTACAATAGTTTGATTTTATAGTACATGTATTTGTTTATATTAGGACATTCTGTATGTATATTTATGTGTGAGTTACTTTATTTATTTGTATTATTTCCTTTTTGCTGTGTGGAGACTTACTTCATCTTTATGTATTAGCACGAGTTACTCACCGACAGACTCAGTTAGCCGGTGGACTCCGCTCTTTGCAATGAATAATTCATAGCTTAACTCGCAAAAGTGAAGTAAGCAATTTCAGACAACAAGAAGAACAACACCTGACCACAAGAAATTTAAATATAACATCATCTGATAATTAGTTTGATTTTTGTCCATATTTCCATAAGCTCGACGTACTGTGTGACCTGCAAATAGCTTATTGTAATTGTTGATAGCTCAGGGTTATTTTTAAAGTACAACTTGCTTTCCGTGGATGAATATAATCCGGGGTATTATTAGACAAAGTCTTTTTGGAGTCATCAGAAATTTTTGTTTTCACACGAGATACACAAGTACTTCGAAAAGGTCATGTGCCTTCACCGATATACTTTTCTACATTATAAAAAAAATAGTCGTTTTCTGGTATTTTATACGCCCGACATTGTAATACATTTACAATGCGTAACAGTTAACGGAGAATTGTGCTATTCGCATCAAGACTCGACTTAACTGCTGCTACTAGGACGCACGAATCGGACGGAGTGATTTTACTGCCTTGAAGATAACACTGTGGGGCTAAACGTTCTCCATAGTGCGAGGCGAGTGGAAATATATATAAATAATATCTCATCACGGTCTATAAATCCCTTCGATCAGATGTCAAGGCTTTTTTTGATAATTTTATCGATGCTTTAGATAGATTAGTTTGTAAGTATCATGTTACATTTATTAGTGGCGACTTCAAGATTTACTGTTTCTTGTACTGACTTTAGTTCTTCATTTCAGGCTTTAATGTTCTATTAGCTAGAATTACTAACCTTCGTAGTACTCTTATTGATATATGTTGACTAATCTTGATGCTGAGCGCTACACAACCCGCGGTTTTTGAGGCTGGTGTGTCTAACCACCGCGCGCAGTGATTAATTGTTATAAATTTTGTGTTAGATTCTGATGTGGAGAGTTATGTTATAAAAGAAGTTTTATTGACCTCAGCTTATCGGTCGACTCACCTCAATTCAATTTCGTGGGTTAAGTTACGAACTGCTTACGTCAAACTCATTTTAACGCCAAGTTACATCATTCCTAGTAAGTAACACGTAGATTAAACTGAAGTGAGATGAGTTAAACGGGCAAATAGAAAGCAGCTCTTATGTCTGATGAATCTTGGGATGCTCTGTTCAGTATTTTTTCAACTCTTCTTTTTTAGATATTTTGACAAAGCTTTTCACTACGCTGAACAGATAGAGTTTCTAGCAAAAAATCTTGGATTACCTTTGAGGTTCCTGCTTCCTCTGATAAGTTGCGATTTAATCATAAACTTTATAACTAGGGTTATTATTAGAGCGCAGTATAATCGCTTAAAACTATTTATGATAAATTAATTATTGACACTACATTAAAATTCAATGATAATTTATTAAAAGTAGGGAAAAACAAAGCTAAATGCGCTTGGAATATAATTAATAGTGAACTGCCAGGCATTGGGGCGTCGTGATATAAAGTATAAATATAAAATGGCGAGAAAAGTTAGTTTCTAGATCCTGCTGCTCTTGTGTGATTTATTTGCGTGAAGCAGTTTAAGAATGTTTTCGTATCTCCCTCAAAGTATATTCAGTATAAACGATAAAAAATACGATAAAACAATATATTATGCAACCAATCCGACAAGCACCAGTTTTGCAATGTTCATGTATGTTAGTTGCTTCATAAACCATTCTTGTGGTACTGACGAAATTCTTGTCGGATATTCTGGATACATTGCTGAGTTTATTCTCGTTGCTTATTCATGATTAATCAGTATTTTTTACAGGGTTTTTCCAGCGTTGCTTAGATAGCTAAAGTGATACCGAGTCTACAAAAATGGATAAACATCTTTGTGTCCAATATTGGACCAATATCTATTTTGTCATGTTTTTCAAAAATATGTGAAAAGATAATGTTCCTAAGAATGATGTCTTTTGTCAACAGATTCAAATTATTAGCCCCGAAGCAATTTGGGCTTGTTAACCTTAGATCTATGCAAGATGCTCTTTTTGAGGCTTTAGATGACATTTAGAATCTTCTTGGCAGCAGGGATCTGGTTGAAGCCCTATTTTTTAATTTGACTCCTGCTGCATAAATTATCACCCTATGGTATTAGAGGACATTGTTTGCAGTGGTAGTTCTATTTGATGGTCGTAGCATTTGGTGCGTTAGATGTGCTGACAAGACCGCTTAGCTCCTCTAGCTGTGAGGGTTTTGCAGGGCGTGCCGCAGGGATACCGTCTTGGGGCGCCTTTTATTGCGTACTTGGCGTGAATGCCTTCACTTTCCTTTCAAAAAATGTTATTATGTATCGGGTCCTAGTCGAATCAAGGATGTGTCCTGCACAGGCTCATTTACGCTTATGTAATATGTCTTCGTGGTGTGATCGTAATAATTCAATTATTAATAAATATAAAACTGTCTTACTGCCTCATACAACTATGAGGCGTCAATTGATAGATCATTTTTAGTTAATTTACATGGTGAATCGATTCCTGTGGTGACACAAACACAATGTTTTTGAGTTGCCATGTGGGTCCTTTGTTCTAAGTTTGTCTCGTGAATATGTTCTACTCGGTTTGTTGCGTTATATTGAAACGTTATTGATGTTCAACAGGCGCTATTTAATCTAGTCTAAGGTAATGGTATTATATTCTGGGGTCAATCATCTCATTTTTTTACGTTGTTTCATTATCCAAAAACGAAGTATTCGCACTATGTTTCATCTGGATCGGACTACCTCCTGCCTATATGTATTTAAGGCCAATGATTTAATGTCACTGCCTTCGTTATTCTTATATGAATGTGCTATAATGTTTGCAAAAAAGAGCCATTCTTGCTTTACTTTAAATGAAGACATTAATATAACCTAGAAATAAAGAGAATTATTCGATTCCAACTCATAGAATCGCTTGGTATGAAAAAAGTCCAAGGTATATTTGCATTAAAGTGTCAATTTAAAGGAGCTGCGAAAGATTATTTTAATCCGAATTGTTTTCTATAGGCATCTCCGCGTATCTCGGCTAGGGCTGGTGTGGTTGCATGGTATCTTGAGACTTTCTTTCTGAGTTTTGTATTTGTTTTTTTTTTTTTTTATGGATGAATAACTATTTTATTGTCGAAGCTTATATACAGGGTCGCTAAAAAGTATGGTACAGTTAAATTTATGAAAGCTATTAAAAAAACTTGTGGAATTTGGTACATGATTAAAGATTTTTAAATTCTATTGTCTAAGATGTTTTCATTTTTATTATCAATCAAATTAATCATTTGTTCTGGGGATACAAGGCTAACTTGATTTTTTTTAATGGGACGAAGGGTCAAATTTAAATATTTTTGAAAGAGAATTTTTTTTTTCTGCGTTCTGTGATGTAGCACATCCAGTTCTTTTTTATTCGAACTTTAAAAAAATTTTGACTAGTAATCTTGAAAAATGAAAAATTTTGTTACCTTGGAAATGTTGTCTTCATCTATGTTTACTCCTTTGGCTGCGTTTGTTTTTGCCTAAAAAATAGAATAATATTAGTTAATAATATGTAAAATAACACATTTAACTGAACCAGAACATGTTTCATAAAGAAGCTCAAACAAGAAATACATAATTTTTATGTTACAAACGATGTTTCGAAATGCTTCCGTTACCTTCTGGCAATAATGAACACGTTGAGCAAATTTTACAAAGATTCAATCAAAATATTTGGAGAATTACTGGCAATTTCCTTTTTTATCGTTCTTGTAGGTTTCGATTTGTAATGGTTCTGTTTGACATACACTCGTTTCTTACTGACCCACAGGAAAAAAATCAAGTGGGTTTCATTCAGGAGACCTAGCTGGCCATTCAATAGCCCCCTTTGCCCTATTCAATCTACCGGAACATGTTTCATCCAAATATTCGCGCACTTGACGACCAAAATGCGGGTTGCTCGTCTTGTGAAACCATATGGTTTCTGTTGGTATACAATTCCCGATTGCGTTGTTTGGAAATATTTCCCTAATCGTGGAACAATATGTTGCTGTAAAAGTTGCACATATTCTTTCAGACGTTTAATTGCCGTTAATGAAAAATGGACCCTATTGATATTCCGACCAATAATGCCACACAACATTAACTTTCTGTCGATTGCTGTGTATGACCTTCTCCATCCAATGCGGATTTTTGTCAGGACCAATATCGACATTATTGCGGTTAACATATCCATTGGACAAAAAGTTGACTCATCGAGAGAAGAGACTCGATTAAGAAGATCGATTAAGAGTTACCATCCTGATGCTTATTTCTGTTTCGCAAAATTTAGGTGCTGCGGTCAAATCGTCGTCACTTTAATTCTTGTAGCAAGTGAATTTTACAAAGGATGATATTTTCGCGTTTCATTATTTTTTATGGATCCCTCTACTCATGTTGTGGTTCAACGCAACTTGTTGTTACTGATTTTTTGGATTTTCTACATCCAACATAACATCAAAGAATTTTCTTTCGTTGAATAATTCGAGGTCGCCCAGCTCTTGCACGTGGTTTTAACGCTACCAGTTCTTGAAATCTTTGTACGGTTTTGAAACTTCTTGTCCTGGGATCGGTTCCCGGTTTGGATGAATTTCATTAAAAAGAGTTCACTACTTGAGCACAACTTTCGTTTTCTGTCGCCATAACCAACCATCATAAGAATTTCTATCCGCTCAGTTTCGCTTATAATGTACCATTGTTAACAAATTATTGCACACAGTTTTATTTTGGGCAACTTGGAGTGAACATTCATACGCATTTCAAGCTACTAGTTTATTTTTCCAGATTCAATTTGATTTAATTTTGCCTTTTAATAAACATAAGGGTGGGATGTGTTGTTACTAATTCAGAAAAATGCTCTTTTTACATATCAAATTGACACCGTGCCATCTAAAAATCAGTTAGCTTGTATTGTCAAAATAATATATATGTTAATACATACCCTAATACCTATATGTCTCTGCTGGGTTTATGGCCAGAATAAAAAGTGATACCTAGAAACTAATAAAGACCTCAAAACCCCGAAAAGAAAGACACGATTACAATAAAGGATATGCACTTAGAAACAGAAGTGTAGCTGCTAAATATCAACAAAGAACAACAGACACAAAAATACCAAAACAAAACTGGAAAATATAAAACAGGCTGATATTTCACAGGGTGGAAAATTTTAAAAATATAATAATCGTACAGCAGAGAGACATGATGAAATACAAAACAGAGAACCAAAAGAAAACAACAGCCATGGCTGGAACAATGAAATTAAAGAAGTCAAAAAGAGAAAAAAGAATGAAAAAACTATCTCACAAACAATACCCCAGAACCAACATGAATATATAAGAACCAAAGAAACAAAAAGTTAAAATTTTAGTGATAAAGCGAAAAAAAAGGTCAATGGCACAGAATTTCCGGAAAAGAATGGAAAAACAACATAGTTTCAGAAAATCCAGAAACTATTTTATAAGGGTTTAAAACTTTTAGAACAGAAAAAACGTACAAGAGAATATATATACTATAAGAACAAAAGACAACGAGATATTAACACGACGAATTAGATGTATGCATAAGGTGGACAGATTATTTTTCAAGAATTCATTGGAACATAAATACAAACTACTGAAACAACGAGACCAAAGGAGTACCCGAGAAGCAAGATCAAGAGGGCGAAATCCAAAAATTGAAAAATAACATGGAGGTTGACTGCACGTAATTAAAAGAATGCAAATAATAGGGAAAGGCACCAGAAATGACAAAATCACGCGAAATGATAAAGAACTTGGAGGAACAAGTATGACAGCACTGTTGGAAATACTAAATAACGGCGTGGTGCACAGAAAAAATACCAGAGAATGGGAGCAGCACTGATAACTCCCAATATAAAAAGGTGAGATAAGAAAAATCTGTAACAACTAACAGCAGGCCAGAACTTTACTGAACACAATTGGTAAAAGATATTAACGAAACAAACTGATCAATAAATAGACTAACGCCGATAATTGAACCGCAACGGATCAAGAAGCACAAAGTGGATTTAGAGCTGGAAGGAGTAACCAAGATCACAATTTTTACACTGAAACAACTCAATTAGAAAAAACAACATCAACGAAACACAAAAAACCTCTACTTAAGCTTTCATTGATCTAGAGAAGCATTTATACAGTGCGAGAACAAAAGCTATGGTCAGGATAAAAGAAAAGGGTTTGCTACAC